>NDXZ01047544.1:0-14523 GCA_003055125.1 Paykullia maculata
TATTTATTTAATTTAGTTTTTGCAAAATTTTATCAAAATTATGCTTATTAAATTTTTCATTAGATATGGTCATTAATTTTTCTCCTTCTATTGAATAAAACCATCTCTAAATGCAATTTAAACATTTTTTTTAAGTTCGAATGTATTAAGTTTTACCCTAAGAAATATAATGCAGCATCATATTTCAAACGGTTGATTTTGTGTTTGATGGGAAACTCTCTCACCAATACCATCACAGTTTTAGCTATGAGCACCCCTGAACTAGAGTTAGGATAGAAAATATTCAAAAAACTCGCGCTCACGAGGCACTCGCAAAAAGTTTCTTTTGTTGAAGGTTAAAGAAGAAGTTAAACAAAAAGCAGTCACTAGGTGTATTCCAGAAAACGTTGGGCATGTTTGTGCATATGAGAGTGAAAACAAAATTTACTCCCTTAAGCTATTAAACTTACCCAAAACTTCTGGAACCCGAAAAACCAACATTTTGTGTGCACGTAATTTATTGTTGCCAATTTATTAACTTTAAAACATGTGCATCACTAAAAAGAACAAACAAAAATCAGCTGATCAAAGAAAAAGTGTGTGCATCTTTGGGCATGAAGAGAAATGAAAACACTCTCTCATAAGCGCTCTCTCATGCACATTTTTTGTTATCTGGAACGCTTTTTGGGTAACTTTGTATTACTTTGGGCAAGTTTGGGTATCTTTGTGCATCATCTGGCATACACTTACTGTTTGTGACAATGTGTTAAGGTCAACAGTTCGATTTCTTTTGCGAACCCAATTCAAATATCTCTGAGATGAGTAAAATGATAATCTTTATCATCCAACTATAAATCTATGTAAAAAATTAAATGTAGATGAATGAGAAATATATTACTTAAAATTTGTCGTCAAGATCTTGTTAACTTTTTATTATTTTCTAATCAAAATCTTATTTTTGTGAGGGTTTACCTAAGAATAATAAAAAAATGTGTTTTAAAAACAATCATACTTAAATCTAATTATGCAAGTTCACTTATGACAATGCTAAACAATGTCTAAAAAAAATACTTAAATACGTGCATGATCAGGCTTGATTCAAATATATAGTAAGTGGTGAATATCTACTCTCAAATGCTTTTAAAGTAACACATGCCAAAAAACTCTATATATATATTTATATTTAAATTTAAAATATGTTTTATGAAAAACAAAACAATAATAAAATCATTTATGCACATTTTAAATAGTTTAATAATATCAACAAACAGCTTTCATTTGTATACAAAATACACATATTCCCATTATTAACATAAGAGCGTAAAGTACAGTGGCTAAGTATTTAAATAAATATTTAAAATAAACCCTAATCCAACAAATATTAACTAATAATTACTGCCTTACTTTGTTTTTGTTATTAGTCTAATATACTTAAATATAAGTTTATATACAAAACAAAAGCACAGTTATAAACACACTAAGTAAGCAGTTAGTTACATACGAATGTATATTTGTGGTTGTGTGCTAATGTATATATGTTAAACCTAAAACTATATTACAAAACAATATTTGCAAACAACATTTTTTGTGTACATAAAACATTATCCAGCAAATACATACAAATGCACCACAGATAGTTTCAAAATAAATTTTTTATACATATTTGCTTCTGTTCTGTTGCTAATTCAAGCTGTTTTGTATTTTACAAACAATTTAACAGAAAAAGTAATAAAATAAAGCGAAAACAAGCGACATGAAAATGTTGCCATAACAAAAAAATATGAAGAAATCTAAAGTTCGTTTAATTCGTTTTATTTTATTTTGTTTTTTTTTCTTTCTTAAATACACTTGTAGTAGTAGTAGTGATAGCCAAGTTACAATAATAACAAACAAAACAGCCAAGGCAACAACAATTGTTCTAATGATGGTTAGAATATAAAGACATACATACAAATACTGGTATCTATTTGATTTGTTCATGATGATATGAAACATAACACAAATTAGCGCTTATCGTGTTCGTTCATTTATATTAAATTGCTGAGTAATACTTATAAAGTAAAATGAAAGAAGCTAAAAGAAAATAGATAATGTCTATACACTTGCACAGTGGCTCAGATTTTAGAAAAAAGTCTTTTGAATATTTTTAAAAATTATCCATTTTAAATTTGTTGTTTTATTTGCAAGTGGGACCCCAGATACCAAAAATTAATTATTATATTAGGAAAAACTTGCTCAAAGAAGATAAAAATGTATAAAAAATCCTCCCAGATAAAAATATATAAAAAATCCTCTTTTAGCGTTTTAAGAAATAAAATCGACAAAAATAACTTTAATGTTACGGGTATTTGTGTACTAAAACCTTTTTGTTTAACTTTAAGTTTTAAGGGCGTCTGGCACTTTTAAAAAATGTTTTACAATTACTTCAACCCACACTTTGTAGATTTTCTTGAGTGTTTAGAATTACTATTTTATAACTGTATTATTAAAAAATTGCTTTACCTAAAGATAGTACCCAAGCAACACAGTCTGACTTTTTCACCACTTAAATGGTTGGATTTGGTAGGAAATCTTTCCAATATCTCTCATTAGGTCTGATCGAAATCCACTTTTGATACATTTGTGGTCGCTATATTTTAAATAAGTTATCCAAACACGCTGGGACCACGTAACGAGGTCTTACAATGACTCGTTGCTTTAAGTCATCTTGCAACGTGGTAGCGACGTCATTTGTCGTCGCCAAATGACCGTAATCTTTTCGACGAAATATGTGCAACATATTTTTAGGCGTTAAAGTTGGTAAGTCGTAAAATGTACATATTTGGCCGTATATTTTCCAAAACAGCGACTATATATTAGTCATTTTCGGTTCAACTGTGGTCGGATGATCATATAACATTATAGCAGCCATATATTTAATATTTAAAAATAAACTTCTGCCATGATAATTCAAAACAACAAATATATTTATACAAATTAAGATGCTATAATGAATAGGAATGGTATATTGTTACCTTATTTTGCCTAAATAATATAAAAAATATTTTTGGTGATAAAAAATGTCTCTGAAAAAAAGTAATTATAATAATTTTTTCTTATATTTTTTTGCAGTAGACCATAAACTTTAATCAGTAAAGTTTTAAGCAGTTTGAAGTTCTGCATTTTCCATAAATTTTAATTGAAAAATATATTTAATAATCACATCCATTTTTGTATAGATTTGCAAAAATAAAGTAAAATTTTAAAGTAATATCAGTCGCTTGAGATAAGTTTACTTTATTATTTACTTATATTTAGCCGACCAAAATTATAATGAAATCAGTCATCTAAATAAAAGGAAAGTACCATTTAATTCCTCTTGTCGTTATTCGTATACTGTTGGTCGTAAAAGTAGCTATTCCCTAAAATGGTTAAAATTTGAGTCGTAGCGTGGTCGTTACGACGTCAAATGGGTTGGCCGGAGTCAAATTAAGACACCACACCACACCGACCTTGTTAGGACCACTCTGGGTTGCTTAGTAAAGTTTGATATATTAAAATGTGTTTGCTCTTTAGCTTTCTGACCCACTGTCTAGTGGGAGAACATATGTCGATAAACTCTATACCCTTAGAAAATAAACAATAAACATATATGTATATGTATAAACATACTTACAAATATAAAAAGTATTTATATTAGTATATTAGAGGTGGAGGTTTAAGTATTTTTGATTCGGTCTCCCCACCCTAAAAAATACATTTCAACACTTATACTAAAACAAAAAGACACAAGCAGACAAGAAACAAATCCCGAAAAAATTAGATGGAAAAAATGGCAAAATAAATAGTGTATTAAGTTTAGATACATACTGGCAAACAACATTAGAAACATTAAAAATCTAAAACATGTACACGCCATTAAAAGCCACAAATGAAATGTGCTAAAAACAAAAAAAAAAGAAAGTAAAGATCCTTGGAAAAAAAGTTCTTGAATGAGAAAGAATGTGTAACAGCCAAATGTCCAAGAATAAAAGAAGAAGAAATAAAAGAAACTACTTAAGCTGATTCTATTTGTATTTCTTTTTGTGTTGGTGGAATGAAGCGGTTTGTCTTGTTAAAACAAATTCTTTGTCTTGGGCTAATACTACTTAAAAGTCGTGGTTAGGCCTGGCTATTATTAAAACTCATGTCTATGATTGACTGTTGTATGTACAAACATACATATTTTGGTATGTAGGTATGTGGTTTCACCAACAACTTAACTAAGTTAATAGGACGATCATTTATGTAGCATTTTAACAGGCTGTATTACAGCATTCTGATCCCTTATCCTATTTTCAGTCATATTTTAATTTTATTAAAAGAAAAACATAAATTTTCTTTTTTTATTTCCAGTTTTTTTTTCGATAATAAATAAATATGGGAAAACTTATTTTACTTAAGGTCAGTATAAGGTCAACTTAATTTTTTGTTTCAATTTAAAAAAAAATTTCGAATAAAAATTAAAAAGAAATTTCTTAAACTAATTTTTAACACTCACTGCCATTTTTGCACATTAAATACTTCCCTTGGGGCATCATGTAAGCTTTGTTGTCTGATTCTATTACGTAGTTTTTTTTAATATTTTTTATGGCCAAACATTTTAATTTTAATTCTTTTTTTTATACTTTTACACTATTTTTGGGCAATTTGATATTTTTCGTGTGATAAAGAACATGTTTAATGCGGAAAAGAACTTACAAGCTGACGAATCTATCTGGCTTGATAAAATGAAGTATCGTTCTCTATCCTTAGGGCTAAATAAGTTTGTTTCTTGTTATTTTTTGCCTTCAAACTTACGTACTTTTGGGGTTAGGAAGTCGAAGTCTTAATGAGATTTGCGATTTCTCTATAACACTCGTTCCAACAGACCAAAAATAAGCAAAACAAAAATAGAAAACAGGAATAGTCATTATGCCAAGCCAAAACTAAAAACTGTAATAGAAAACACTTTAATAGAGACATGATATTCTTCACTATATTTTACTCTACCAAAGGGCTGTAAACAAAATAGACGTTAGAGTAGCGCAAAAAAAATGTAAGCAAATAACAATTCAAATGACTGGCTTTAAGCTGAAATATAATCGAGTCAGACATTTAGCCTTTTAGCCAGTTGTAAATAATGCCAACCAGTCAAACAACAAACCCAACTATGGTTTTACTTACTTATTACAAAACATCAACAACCAAAACACTAAATGTAAGTAAAAACGTATAGAAAAAAGAAATAAAAACAAAAAGGCAAAACTTTAGTTATGCAAGTTGATTTTGGTAAAGTCCTTTAAGCAAACAGAGCAATAACAGGGATAAGCCACCAACTAAACCATTAAGAAAAGGTAGTTGAAGGGTTCAATATCTTAATAAAGTATCGATTTCAAAACTTAAATTATACAACAAGTTAGCACTAGATACATTTACTCCTTTACTTCGGCTTTTACTTCCATTACCTTCTAATGTGAAAAAGTTTAAAAGTTTAGACAAACACATTTACACATGTTCAGGCATAAATACATAATTTATGTATGTGTAGGTGTATACGTTTGTGTGCATGTAGTAAATCTTTTTTCGCATACCTTTACAGCTTAAAAGTTTATTTTCTTTTCGTTTCAAATGTTTTGATAACAAATGGTGTCTTAGATCAAAAACACTCAAAAGAGAAGAATAGTTAAATAAGCTTTTGACTTTGAAAGCGGCTTAAGTCGATATAAAAAAATATTTGCAATATTAACTCATCTAATCTTATAAATTTTTTAATAGTTTTAATGACAAAGTTTTAATTTTGAAAAAAATAATACAGAAGCTAGTAAATGTTATCCGGAGTAAAAATAAATAAGGTCCTTTCCAAATTTGAGCACTACGATTGAAAGCAATGTTCCCCATATACCTTAAGGCAAAACTATTGACATTCTCACCTTGATCCCATAACTGTACGTCCTTTAAAATTTTTTAATTAAAGTATAGGTTTACGGTTTAAATATATATTTTAACAAAATTTTATATAGATACAAAACCGCCTTGAAAGGAAAAAAAAACCTATTGATTATGTCTACTAAAAAACTTTTTTTGAGTTTTGTAAGCAATAACATCAAGGCTTATGTGTTTTGGACTGCCTTTTATCTTAACAGTAACAAGAACAAATAACAACCATATATATATATATCGATTAAAAGATATGTTAAAAAAATAATATGGAAAACATAAAATATTATAAATGCATTAACAACCATCAAGAAGTTTTAAGCAAATAAATTGATTTACCCCGTTTCTGCCAATTTCATAAGAATAAAGTAGCTGACTCCACGACGACAATTGTAGCCAACGGCATTTTTGATCGTATGGTTGTGTTTCCCAAATATTACCAACTTCCATTTTTGAGCTTAAGCAATGACTCTAATTTTCCTTACTAAAGTTTTCTTTTGCCGCACATTTTCTCGTTCCCACACTATGAAAAAAAAGGATACAAATTTGTTTAACCTTAATGTATACCAAACTAAAATAAGAACGAGAGCAGGCGAAAGAATAAACAAGTTGAAAATATATGTCTTAAAATTTTCAAATGTTGTAGCATTGTTTTAATGGCATGACAAATTAATTACTTATTTAAACAGTTTTTTGCTTTTTCTTCGCGCAGATAAAACTTTTTCCACTTAAACTTTAAATTTTTTATCTTTATTTGTTCAATGTGTGTCTGATGAGCACAAAACCCTAAATGAAATTAGAAAAATAAAGCTAAAGCCAAGACATTATTTAAAAAATAATGATTGAATTTCATTTAATCAAGTTTAAATCGAAATAAATTTATTTTTTCCCGTTCAACAGAATTTGAAATATGCAAATATGAAAAAGTAGAAAAAAAATGTTTAAATTACTTTAAGAAATAGGTATTGCAACTCGTTAGAAATAATTTGAAAATATTATAAGTACATACATATGTACATACATATGCATATTTTCATATATATGTGTGTTTCTACAAGCAGACAAAAATTATCGGAATTTTAAATTAGTTTTTTATACTCAAATGTTTTTTATAAAATAATTACTTCCGATATCTTTACAAACAACTGTTACTTTCTTAGCTTTTTTATTTTTAATTTATTTTCTAAATTATTTTATATACTTTTTACACAATAATATAAAGAAAAACTAAAAACCCCATTAAAAGGTAAGGAAATCGTGATTTTTTTCTTATCTAATCAGTTTAATTATCAATAACCACACATTTAAAGCATATTGCATTATTTATAATAGTGCTCCAATTCCCCAGGATAACAATGTTTTAATACCTAGAAACCTTGACTACAATCATAGATATTAAAATGTAAAGAAAAAATATACATAAGTACATTGTTCTACTCGTACTTGTATGTTCTAAGCACTTTTAATATCCACGTTTAAGCACACACACATACATACACACATATTTAGGTTGGAGAAAAATTTGGTTTTAATGAAAATATAAGAAAAAATTTTAATTTTAACAAAATTTGTGATAAATATTTAATTTTATGAACATTTTATATGTGTAAAAAATGTTTGTTTTTTTTTCAATCTATTAAGGAAAATTTTAAAAAATATTTAGTTTTTTAAAGATTTCTAAAAATAATGAATTGAAATTTATCGATGTATTTTCAATTTATAGAAAATTTTTAATAAATTTATTATTTAAAAAATAATTATAATTAAGATTAATACAAAGATGTCGTTGGATCATCAAACAAATTTTAATTTTATAGCATATTTATTGAATTGATTGTATACGCTATTTCTGTCAAGACATTTTGACTGTTAATCAATAATAAAAGCTTTCCGGCTACAGTTTGAAAATTTGTTCCAAAGATGTTGGAAATATTAATTTTACTTTTTTAACGTTTGGAAAGAGTAATTAGCAAGTTTAGAGAGACTGAATCAGTTTGTAATGGTATAATCATTAATATTCATATGGGCTTTTAATGTCATTATAAAATCAGAGCATGAAAGTTGTTTTAAATATTCCAGGAACAAATTTAAATAAAACCCTTGCAGCGTGACCTTACTGAAGTTTTATTAAGTAAAATTAAATATACTTCTTTTCTAAAAAAGTGTATTTGTGATAGTGGTAGTGCGTTATCACATCAGAATGCGGCACAACGTCAAGAATAAATCTATTTTCTCGCTAAATGCTATTTAGTTTATCAAGACTGGATAAAATTGCAACTTAACACTTACAAACTCTCAAGTCTACACAAACACACATATACACTCAAAAACACATACCAAAAACACAAAAGCACTTGCATGACTGGAAGCTCAAAGGAATAAAAGTAATTCGATGGATGTGTTAAAAAAAATATAGAGAAAAAATATGGATTTTTAAGGTTTTTTTAAACAAAGAAATCGTATAATTTTACAATAAAGCAACTTGTAACTTGGAAATAGTGATTTGTAGAAATAAACAAAAAAAAAAAAAAAAAAAAAATTTTTTTAAATAAAAACCAAAAGTGAAGGCGGAACAAAAATAATGTGTTGAAATATTGAATAAAAGAGCGGAAGAAACAAACTAAATGCCAAAATGCTAAAGATATAAACAAATAGAGAAAAGTATAAAAAGCGAAATGAGTCAAAAGGGAATCATAATTCAAACTGAAAGGAAACTGAAATCAAAGATACTTTTATTTTTTTGTTTGTAAGTGTATGTGTGTGCTTGTGCTTGTGCTTTTTGGAAATAATAATGATTTCTATTCTTTGTACCAGGATTATAAGTTTAAAAAAAACACTTGCAAAATTTAAAATTCATTCCCTTTTCTTGGTGGCAAAAAAAGAATTACACTTAAGCTCCTCCAAAAACCACAAAGTAAGACATGTAGTACTAGTAACGTTTCACTAATGTGTGTTTGGGGAATCCTTAAAATAATGTTTGCCAGTTATTAAAACATTATTTCAATATTTGAGCAGGCAAACAAAAGAGAAGAAATGATTTAACATGATATATTAAGTTTACAAGATTTGATTTAAGGAAATAGTCTTTGAAAAAACTGAAAGAATATGGAAGGGGAAATGTAAGGTGAATGTAAGAACTAATAAATTTTAGATTGTGTGTAATGCAGCTGCCATTAACAACATTTATAAATATTTATTTCAGGATCTTAGATTTAGAAATTAAAAGCATTAAATATTTTGTGAATTCTAATAAAAGTACTCTTTCAACACTTATTTGACGATTAATAGTTATAAAATTATGTTTTCTTTAAACATCATATCTGGTATCTATATATCCACATATATATAGTTTTGTATGGAAATTAATAAAATTTTATCATTTTAAATCGCTATTCTCAAGGAATTTATTGCATTAAAGTCAAGATGCCATTTAATTGCTGTCAGTAATTATAAAACATTTCTTTTTTGTAGGACAACAAAAAAAAAAAAATTAACAATTTATTTAAATGACAAGATGACGATATAAAAAATAACTTATGTATAACTTTAAAAATTTATTTGGTTTAATAATTTGCCAATTATTTGACTTAAATGCTTTTTTAGTCAAGTAAATTTGGCAGTCAGCAGTAAGAGAAAGATAAAAAATAACCCAAAAAATAAATTGCTTTTTGGTAGATCAACTTAGATAAAATAAGTTCGACATTTGAAAACACAACTAAAATTAAGTTCCTTTTTTTTTGGATAAAAAAACTTCAACTTGATTTAATTTTTTTTTCTGTCTCAAAAAAATCACATTATTTTTTAAAATACATCATTTGACTGCAGCAAATGTTGTGTAGTGCAACACATTTTTTTAATGCTCATATTCGGTGATGTCAAGTTGGTCTGTTTTAGCCAACATTTTTGTCACTTAAAACGTATACATGTGTATATTCAGATCTTATTACAATTACCTTTAAGCCCCTTGCTAATATCTGGGTATAATTTCTACGTCTTGTATTTGATTATGAAAACAGTGCACTGAAGGTAATTTAAGCTACTTTTTAGGCCAAAATTAACTACAGCCTAAGTTTTGAACCGATATAGCTGAAATTTGAAAGTTAATAGTTTTTCAAAAGCATGAATAGCTGTGTTTTTTGATTTTTGTAATAGTGGAAATTTTTAGGGTTGACACCATTTGAAAAAAAATTGAAAAACTGAATTCATCGAAAACGAACGGATACTTGTTCTTGAAGTTCGGCACGATGAAAGTACGCAAGGGGTCTAACAAAATAGCGTATAATCCTTAATGAAAAAATTTTGCAAAAATTTTGAATTTTTTTGAAAAATTATTCAAATCAATTTCACTGATAAACAATTGTAACACATCATCATAAAACACATCAGTTATTTTCCTTTTATTCTTTTCACAAATCCACACATTAGAAAAAAAATGATACAAATAAAAAACCGAAAACAAACAGAAACGAGAAGTAATAAAATTAATTCAGAATTCTTTTCTTAACAATTTTTGAATCAAGGAGAAACATGGCAGTCCACGGCGAACATTATCAAAAACTTATGCGAAGTTTACATTTAGGGAAAAAGTCATTTATTTGAGGTTAAGTTAGAACTACAAGATTTGTTAACAAAAGCAATAACGTCCACCAAACATTTTAGTTTTTTTTAATCAATTACTATTCCCTCTCTTCTCCATATTATGCACGATTTCCTTCTTTTTGTTTAATAACTGATAAAAAACGTTTTAATTTTCTCTTGAAAATGTCAAATTCGACTGCCCATTAACCAGCTGATATTTGTTTTTTGCAAAAACCAAATATGCAGTTATTTGCTTTGATATATTCTTAATCGAACGTCATTAAAAAAAATATTTTTATAGTTAGTGAAAAATATGTTTTTTTGCCAAAATAATGTGCAGTGGCCCACTGCACAGTATTCTTAGAAAATCAACTTAGAAAATCTGTTTTTATAATACGTTAATATTTAAATTAAAACAAAATTAAAAGAAGAAAGAAAATAAATTATTAAATCTTTAAAATGATTTTTGAATATTATTCCAATTAAATGCGTGACAGTTTCCCTAGTTGGGAAATATGTGGATTATTTATGCAAGTTTTAACTGCTTTAAAAAGTATTGAAATCTTATCTCGAGTGGGTTATATAAGTTTAAAATTGGCTTAATGGATAACTGAAAGCCAGAACAAAAAATTTCATTTATTTTTCTAGAGTATCAAAAATGGTTGAAAATCATTTTAATTAATCGCAAAATGATAATATATTTAAGACTTTGCTATGTGACTATTACAAAAAAGGTTTTTAACGAAAAAGAATCGATTTTGTTAAAAATATTTATTGTTGCTTCCACATATTTGGCTTTAATCTAAAAGAGAATAACTTGGCTTTTAGATGACTTAACTCTAATCACCTAAAAGCACTAGATGATTTACTACGTTTTCTTTGAAGTTTAATAGATTAAATGGTTATTTCATCACAAATTTGGTCATTAACATACTTTTAAACTTTGGATTAAACGATATAAAATTACAAAAAAATTTAAAAGTGTTGGCATCACTACTTCTTTTACTTACAAATGTTTGAGAAATATACGTATTAAAATACATCTGTCTCTTAAAAAAACCATAAATCGTTGTTTGTTTCTTGCCTGAATATTTTTTTATACTTATAATAATGTAGGTTTAACTTTGTAAAAAAGTCCAATAAAAATTATAAATACACATTTAACTACAAAACTATACAAAAATACAATAAACTAAAACAAAAAAATAAAAAAAATAAAAATAAATTAAATAATAATAATTTAAAGCTAAAGAAGCAAAAACAACAAAAAAAAAAACAGCAACAAAGAAAAGAAAGAAACTTGTCACAAGATTTTAAAAAGTTGCAGCTGCGACTCAGAAATATATAAAACAATAAAGGATTTTTTATTTTCATTTCGTTCTTGTGAGTGTGCGTGTGTGTGTTTTCGTAGTTTCGCTAAACAAATAAAAAATGCCGTAAAAAGGAAAAATTCTTACAATGAAGAGAAAAACAAAAAAATGATGAATGCAGCGCGACCATATGGAGCTTTAATTAGTTTATTTAGACTAGATGCATGAAATGATGTAAAAATTTTATTGAATTTAATTTCTAAAGATGAGACATTTCTATTTAAAAGTAACAATATGTGAAGTATATGCAACAAAATGTAATAAAATAAAATAGTAAAGAATAAGTATATACAAAGTTATTGCGGCTGTTAAAGCTATTTTATGCGTTTAAGCTATTGCTGTCAGTAGGGTATTTTAAAGTACAGTGAAGAAATATAATGAAAAAAAAAACTATAAGCCAAGTCGTCATGTGGCAAAAACCAACAACTTTAAAATGAAATGTATACATTTTACAAACATATTCTGCTCTCAATATTCACACATACACACATGTTTATACATACCTACATATGTACATCATACAAACATTATCATGCACTTAAATAGGAAAATATATGAAAGAAAAACCATAAAAAATTTTACTCATAAACATATGTTTGTAGGTACCAGTCATGAACGAATTGCTGTAGCCTATTTTAAAGGGTTTATTGTTAATATGATATATTTTGTTACAATTTTCGTACTTATAAAATGAAATGCTTAAAATATGCGAATTATATAAATATATTTTTTTTAATTTTAAATTAAAAAAAAATATTTTTATGTTTAATATTTCGCTACACACAAAAAAAACTGTTGCGACATTATCGCGATTATGACAATATGTTTTCCACAATAATATTATGCTGAAGCAATCAAATCATATATGTAATACATACATACAAAATATGTATGTTATCCACATTTACTGTTATAATGTTATATGATTGCTTTCAAATTTTATATGTTTTTTTTTTAAATTTTATATGACAACCAACAAATTTTATGTATATGATTTCAAAAATAAAACTATTTTTACAAGTCTTTAAATTTATATTTATGGATAATTTGTTGAATCCCTTAACAGACTTTAAAAATAATCAAAATATGTTTATTTTAAATATTATTTTGTTACCAACTACTTTTAATAAATTTAAAAAATATTACAAATGTTAAGCAATTCCTGAGTGGTTATTTGGAATCATAATATGGTTGTGTGTTTTTATTAGGGTTCGGTGTTTTCATATTATGGTTTTGTAAATTGATATTATGCCGTGTTTAAATTTTTTTAAATAATATTGTTATCACGTCTTCATATTATTTTATCATACTAGCGAAACATTTATTATCTAACTTATGACCATTATATGATTTGCTTACGTTCGTAACATTCAAATATTTAATGTTGTTATTAGAATAGTATTTACCAATTGACCTAAGTTTTTTCTTTACGTGTAGCCTGCTTAACCTAAACGTCAATTGCTTATTACTCAGGAACCTACATAGAGTCTCCACGTGAGATGAGACGTGCAATTTTCATATCAGCAAACGTCAAATTTGATTGCAGGAATTGGTATTTTCACGTGTGGACTGCAAATTATGGATTGTCAAAAAAACACACATACAGGAAAATGTATTTGTGTGTGTGTGTATGTAAAGCCTGTGGTACACAAAAGCTAAAAAGCAACAGGCACATGTGACTCTGACGTCACGAAAATATTCAGCATATCGGTAACATTTTTAAAATGAGTTGTAGGGGCTACATGCGGTAAAATTTTGATAGTACACGAAATATAACTGGGTGTTTTAAAAGCTAGAAAATTAAAGTACACACCATGAAGCAAATGTAGCTTCATTATGACGACAAAATTACGTCAGAGTCACATGCGCATGTTGCTTTTTACATTTCGTGTACTATAGGCTTAAATTTTATAATATATATAAAAATAAAAATTTTATTTTAAAATTTGTTTCTTGATTTGCTGTTTTGTTTATTTTAAATAATATTTTGGTAGAAAATCAAAATAAACCGATACTCTGCTGACGTTTTCTCACATGCTATATCATAGTTCATCTCACGTGGAGACTCTCACCCCTATCGTAAATATATATTTTCCCTTAAATTTTTTTCCCGTTTCCCAAAATTGCAATCGTAAATAATTCACCCCTATCGCGAATCTCAAGGGAACAAATTTTAGGGAATAACTTTTTTATTCCCATGAACAATAATTTGGCATCGCCTATTGTTAGGGAATAGAATAAACATCTGTGGGGTTCGAACATTCTATTGTGAATTGATGTGATTTTGTTGTTGACGCGTATTTTTAAAATTTTATAAATAAAGTGTTATTATTTAATGAAACGCATAGTATTTTACTCCGAACATGTTATAAGATGAAAACAAAAACTTATTGGAGAAAATAAAACCACGAAATTTATGTTTAAGTTTGCATCGTCGTCGAAGCAATATCACAATTCTTCAGCATTTCGTTTGCACATATTTTTTGGAACACAAACACTTTTACGCCATTAACACTCGTTTGGCGATAGCAAATTATATATTGCCTCTTCTGTCGTACAAAATGTGTGTTCTTTGTTTGGGCCGCCGCCAGATTTTCTTTGATTTTGCTTGTTCTGAAGGACTCCCCCCGGGGGTAGATAGTATAGCATCATGATGAAG
>NDXZ01047586.1:8573-21709 GCA_003055125.1 Paykullia maculata
TTTTTTTTTTTTACTTAAAAATGATTATATTTGTGTGTAAAGATACACGTAGTTAAGGATATGTAAGATTCGGCATAGCCGAATATAGCGCTCTTACTTGTTTTTTTTGTACAACATATGGATTTTTGTTTTTATAAGAAATCAGTGTATTTATATCTATGGTCTCAAAATGTTATGCATTTAACTCTTGCTTAAATTTCCTTATTCGAGCCAAAAGTTGGAAGGATCGGGCATCTTATTTAGACAACATAGGCGTGGCATCTTCCATAAAACTTAAATACCTTTTATGACATATTAAGATATTTCAACTAGGTCAGAGCCCAAATTATAAACGAAATGTTTACATCTGCCGTAGATGTATTTTCTACAACACACAATATACATACCTACATACCTATAACAGGTTGTGAATTGATTAATAACGACATACCATATAAACCTTGTGGATTTATTAATTGTAAAAACATTATCTGCTTGTCCAAAACAACAACAAAAAATAATAATAATTTTATCAATTTGAAGGTAAATTTTTAAGGATTATTAAAAAAAATAATTTTTTTTGTAAGTTTTTTGCTCTGAGGGTATACAAAGTCCCCTCAAAAAAAAACTAAAATGTACCTACTAACTAAAGTTACAGCATAAAATTTTTTTCTTGTTGGGATACGCAATATTTACAGAGCAAGATAAAAAGTTAATAAAAAAAAAATTTATTTAATAAAAACATATTTTGCTGTTTATTCACAAAAAAAAATATTTATCATATATACATACATGCATACATTCATATATGGATGGATGCATGTGTGCTATTGAGAATGTAAGCACTATTTTTATTAACTAAAACAAAAATCTTTAGTTAATACCTAAAGTAGCAAATTAAAATTTGTTGTAACTTAAGTAATAAATATAAAAATCAAGCTTCTCAATCGCCTGAAATTATCACTACTTATGAAAATACATACATACATACATAGTTAATTATATACATAAACGCAAATATGTATATTTTACACTTCCAAAACTCACATTGAAAAATTAGAATTGTAAAATAACTTGCAAATATGCAGTACATGTACACTTCAGATGTATCATTAAAACGTATTTTTAAGTTTTTCGAAACGTAACTTTACTACTCAATAAAAATATTTTTGCTTGTTTAAAAACACAAATTACGTATGTAGTAACTAAAAATCTGCTTTGTTAAAATGGTACTGCAATTACTTTTAGACAATGTTGCCTACTGCATTTTTGTTTACACAAATTAGACAATTATTTGTCTTTGTTAATGGTGTAATTATGTTATAGCACGGCTACAAAAACAAGTGTTAAGAAAATTCGTTTATACCAATAAATAGTTTTTCAGTGTAACAGTAGAAAAACATTTATATCAAGGCACAATTACATCAGGTACGCGCACGGCGGCGGAAATAAAACCATAAATATTTTTAAAAATAACCATAGAAGGTATATAGTTTTTGCAGGAGAACAATTTTAATGAATTGAAAGATACAAAAACTGGAAAAATAATTTAATTTTATTAAAAAGCAAAGTACAAAATGTTTACAAAGAATCCACGGTGGCTCACATTCAACAATTTTCGGTAACTAATGCAGTAAATGACATATAGAATAGATAATGAAATAATGAAAATGTTTGAGCAAATGTGGCCAATGCTTAGCGGGCAAAAGTCTACAACTACGAAAAAAATGAAAAAAAAGAAATAGTGGGACATATTTCTAAGTCGCAATTGAATTTGTTATTCGCTGATTTGAAAATCTCATTACTCATCTATCGTAGAGACTCTATCAAACACCGGAAACAAAATCATTTGTCTGGCAGCACGGTCTGCAAAAATAAGCATCTATCTTTTTTTCTGCACGAAAGGAGAGAAAATTATATTTTTGTATCGTGTCACCCACAAGTGTTGTTTTAATTATATGTTTTATATGAGATGCATTACAATTCTGAAAATATTGCTAAACTTGTAGTATTATGTGTTGGAATAGGAACGCGTGGTATTGTTTCTCTAAGTTCCTATTCTGGGGCCTTTACACCGCCATTATTTGGCGATTATGAAGCACAGAGGCATTGGCAGGAAATAACATATAATCTTCCAACGAAGCATTGGTATATAAATACTACCGACAACGATTTGCTTTATTGGGGAATAGATTATCCACCATTAACTGCGTATCATAGTAACTTTCTAGGCATTATTGCAAACCGTTTAAATTCGAGCTTTGTTACACTTTTTCATTCTCGTGGTTTGGAGTCGGCTCAACACAAAAGTTTTATGCGACTTACTGTGCTAGCAGCAGATTTATTTATATATATCCCAGCTATTACTTTTGTTGTGATTTCATTAAAATCATTGACGCCAAAAAATTATATGTTACCATCATTGATGCTCTTGGTTTTATACCCAGGTCAAATATTAATAGACAACGGGCACTTTCAATATAATAATATATCACTTGGATTATTTATTTTCGCGGTTGGATGTGTAATGCGAAAGCGACATAACTGCGCCAGTTTTTTTTTCTCGTTAGCGCTAAATTACAAGCAAATGGAATTGTATCATGCTTTACCATTTTTTGTTTATCTTCTGAAGGCTTCTTTTGTAGGAAAATCGTAAGTATATATTTTTTTTAACAATTTAACTCGCAAACAATTTCACAATTCGACATAATGTTTAGAGACGTGATAGGATTACAACCATTTTTCAGCTGATAATCAGCTGGGCCAATAGGTCTACCTTGTTTTTTATATCATGATTACAACTTATTAATTTAAATATATATCTGTGGCAATAAATCATAATGGCTTAAGTCGAAATTTCGAGTTTTGAAATATTAAGGGGTTTGTCTAAAACCAACTGTGTTTGGTTTTTATATAAAATGTTTAGCTACAGAAAAGGATGCAGTTTTATTTAGAACAAAACTGTTAATTTTATAAAAAAACAACGTTTTATTAGTTAATATTCGTGGTTTTTTAGAAAAATAAAAACTTAAGTGAATTTAAGCTACTATGTTGAAAGGCAAAATAATTTTTATTGATACGATTTAAGTGATTTAGGTTAAATTAAAAAATGCCGAAAACCTGAGATAAGATAATATTTTAAAAAAGCTTAGTTAAATATAAGGTTTTTTTATAAGGAATAATAAGAGACCGAGATCTCCCGCAGGTGTAACTGACCAAATACACGTCAATAATAAAATGAGAGCAAGTTTCATGCAAAAACCATTCGTGCAGCAATAAAAATGATTAAAACTGATTTAATGGTGTGTCTTTTTTTTAATAGTCGTAGACATATTACAATCTTTTGCTTATCCTTTTATCTTAATACACATTAAATAAAGATGCTTAATGATTCTGTCGCTACATAAAAATGGGTTTGTTGTCTTACATAAATAAACAACCATTTTTTTTGTCGTATATTGCAAAATTTAATTAAATTTATTTAATATTTAATTTAACTTTCATCATTTCTAGGATATTAAAAAACATATTTAGTTTGGTTCAAGTTGCATGCATTACTGTTTCAACTTTTCTTTTACTTTGGTTACCATGGATTTCACCACTAGATTCTTTAATCGCAACTTTTCTTCGACTTTTTCCATTGAACAGAGGAGTTTTTGAAGACAAAGTAGCAAATGTGTGGTGTTCTTTGAATGTTATTTATAAGTTCAGGTGAGTACTTGTTTTAAATTAAATTATATTAAGTTAAACATTTAAAAGATCGCAACTCTGTCAATAAATACTTATTAACTTTATATAAAATCATACGTTATAAAATTGTTAATGAGTAACAATTTCAAAGCGTATTTAAACCGAATATCTCTACTGATTTTTAATATCAATAATGATATACATACATACATATGTATGTATGTGTAACGCTGATGTCGATGATTTTGTAAAGAATTCATTTGTTTAGAATAAAAAAAAATCGATTTAAAAATATTGATATAATACAATGATTGAAGACTAAAGTTTATTTTGAAATTTTGTATCTTTAAAGATATTAAATTAGTTCGTTCAAACACACTCTTTACAATTATTGTGAAAGTTTCAACAAGTTTTGGTTTAAAAAATACTTGAATCCGCGATTAATGCAAAACAAACGCCCTGCTATTTTCACAATTTTAATAAGTTTATTTCTAAAAGTAACAAAAGGTGTTATTTTTATAAAAGAAACAACAAAATTTTTCAAAAACCACTATGCTTTAATTATGTGTTTGGGAGCAAGTCTTATTATTATGCAAAACAAGATGGGTTGTTCGACCTTTTAAAAGTTTCTAATCTTATACAACACCTAAAGAGTCCTTGACAAAAGGGATGAATGTTTGTTTTAGTAAAAATTTTCAAACAGCAACAGCTCCCAGCAAAAACTACTGCTTCGCCATTAGCAGATTTGTAAGGGAATATCAAGGTCCTTTTGCTTACAAACCTGCTTACGTATGGCATGATATTTGTTTGCGATGTCCCACTTTGGCGCATTTCCTTCTAAGTGCTTATTTCAGCGCAGTGAATATGCAATGAATTCATGGGCCTCCCATGTTTTATGTTCGGTTCTCGTCATAAAACTAATAATTTTTTACTCACTGCCATATAGTAGTGCTCTCTAGTGTGGGCAAGGCAATGTATAAAAATTAAAACATTTACCATTTTCTGCCATATATTATTGCATTTGTAATGGCAATTTATATGTGCTTACTGTGAAGCACATTCGTATCCCAATAAGAAGTATATACTGCTTACAAATTTTCGATTATTTTTTGCTGGGCTATGTGCGGTGCAATAGAAATTCTAGTTGAAAAGCCCAAGTTTTTAAGGAAACATCTTATTCAAAACACCGGAGAGTACTACCGCATTGTGGGCTGTATTCCCTTAACTGAGATTATTTTAGAAGATTTAAAAGATACAATGATGTATATTCATTAAGATATTGACATTGGCCCAAATGTAGTACTCGATAAATTTGGGTTAGTTTGTAATCATGGATAACTTACATATATTACACACGTCAACAAAATAATTTTTTATGCCACAAGATTTAATCCAACAAAATTTAGGGACTACAAAAAAATATTTTTATATATGTATTTAAATTATTAAATACAGTATTAATCTGCACAAAATTGTATTTTTTTTACTTACTTACTTATTCCGGACCTCTTCTACCTTTCAGTGTAGAGGTTTTTGTAAATAGTGCGTTATTTTTGTCTATCCTGTGCCGTTGTTTTGGCTGTTGTACACAGCTTGTTTTGTTTTGGTAGACACCTCTCGTTTATTTAGAAAGTGTTTGTTAAGACTTGAGTATAATCCAGCTGCCGCCGCTATTCCGGCGTTTAGGTCTTTGTTCAGTTTTTCATTCGCACTTATCACTGATCCAAGATAGCGAAACTGTTCCACCTGTTTTAGCACTTTCGATTCGATTCTGATGCAGTGATCGACTCTTTTTCGGCATATTACCATTATTTCGGTTTTGTTTGTATTTATACGAAACTCTCTGCTGTTGATTATTTCGTCGACAAAGAGGTTAAGATTGCTTTACAGGTCATACGCCGTATTTGCAATAAGGGCCACATCGCGCGCGTATGCGAGCATGTTTGTTCCCACAGGTTGAAGTTTCCAGTTTCCTATCTTGCAGGTTTTCATTCTTTGTTTGCAGCTTTTGATGATGTCATCGAGGAGTATAATAAATAGAAATGGGCTCAGTATATCTCCTTGTCTAACACCTTGGGTTGTGTTGAATTTATTTGACGTATTATTTGCCGTTCTAATGTAGTTGCGGTAATATCTATAGAAGCTTTGAGTGCGTCTAATAAGGGTTTCGTCAACGTTTCTCTTTCTGAGTACCTTCCATATTTCAATCCATCTTACAGTGTCAAAAGCCTTTTCCAGATCAATGAATCATACGTGTATTTGCTTATTATACTTTATTGTCTTCTCTGATAATTGTCTAAGTGTAAAGATGAGATCTTAAGTGCCTCTATTTGGACGGAAACCACATTGTTCTTCTTCTAACTGATGTTCCACTTTGGCTTCTCTGTCAGAATTCTCGAGTATATTTTCCCTGCCACACTTAATAGGGATATTCCACGATGGTTTTGACATAGCTGATTGTCTCTTTTTCTGAAAATGGGGCTTATTACTGCTACTTGCCAATCTTCGGATATTTCCGCGTGTATCCATGCAGTGTTTATTACTTTGTGTAGTAGCTCCTGTCCTAATTCGCCCATATAACGACTGAACTCTGGTGCTATGTCATGTCCGGCTGCTTTGCCTATTTTAATCTTTGTCACTGCTTCCTTAAACTCTTCATAGGTTATGACTTCAGCATCTTCTTTTTCTACATTTCCTGGCTCTTCGTTGGACGTCATATTATTACCTTCATTCAGAAGATCTATGAAGCATTCGCGCCATCTACTCATAATTATTTCCTTTTCTTCTCTCAAAAGAACACCTTCTTTGTTGCGAATGTATTTAATAGGACAATCTTTGGGTCGACGTAGGTTTTTTTAGAGATTTGTAATATGTTCCAAATAATATTCCACATTCTTCCCAGGATTGTTGCTTGGCCTGTCGCACTAGTTGCTTAACTTTTATCCGTTGGTCTTTATATTTTTCATAAGTTTCTATGTTCCTCTCACTTCAATAGTTCTTCCATAGTTTTTTCTTTTCCTTTACCTCAGTTTTTATTATTTCATTCCACCATTTAGTACATTTGACATGCTTTCCTTCGCTTTTTGCCTCTCCACATATCTCTTTTGCTGCGTTGAGTATTATTGTCTTAAAAGTATTCCAGAGGGTTTCAAGGTAATTAGGTTTATCGTCTGAAATATTTGAATACAGTTCGCGTATTTTGCTAGTGACTAGGCCTTGGTGTTGTTGTTGTGTGTTTTCAGACTTTAACATCGCAATTTTAATCTTATTTTTAAGTTTCCGCTTCCGTGTCTGCATCTTATTTTTTGATGGAGCGATTGATCTTCTTAGAACTACTAGGTTGTGGTCACTGCCGATTTCAGGTCCACGCATAAATTTTGAATCTCTGCATCTTTTAAGCTCTCTCTTCCTTACAATAACATAATCAATTATAGATTTCTCATTCCTGGTGGGTTCCTCACTTGTGTATTTGTGAATTTCCTTGTGTGGGAACATTGTGATGGTGATAACAAGTTCGTTTGCAATACAGAATTGTATAAGGCGGATGCCGTAGTTATTTATGCAGTCTTCTCCATGTCTTCCTATTAGTTTTTCCACCCCTCCAGGGTTGTTGCCGACTCTACCATTGAAATCACCTAATATTATAACGTCATTAGTTATATCGTCAACAATGTTTTGAAGGCTGTTGAAGAAATTGTCTTTTTTATCCGTGCTAGCATCACCATTTGGTGCGTAAGCCGATATGAGCGTTACGAATTCCTCTTCTGTCTTAATTTTTACCCATTTTATTCTATCATTTATGCATTTCCATTCAAATATTGTTGATGCCATATCCTTATGTATAATAACCACACATGGTGACACATGGGTATTTAAGATTTGGCCCAGGCAAATATAGCACACTTACTTGTTTTCTTTTTCATTTATTTTAAATAAAAAGCAAAAGCAAAACTTATTTCAATTCAAAAACAAAAACTTTATGATTTTTTTTAAATGAAAATGTACATTAAATTAAAGAAGATTCTTTATAACAATAGGTAGGTAGGTAGGTTTCATTACAAAAATATAAATTACATTAAAAAAAAGAACTTATATTAAAAAAAAACCAAAAGTTACACTTTAACGTTAACTTTTTTTTTGTACGCAGTAGTTAATTTAATAATGTCTAGTCAATGATTTCTTCCATTTCTATATTTGCATGTTTACATAAAAAACAACACAAAAAATGTGTACGTTTGGATCGAGTATCAAACATGCATTGGGCAAAAATTTAATAAAAAACTGTAAATGATTAAATAAAGCCAAGGCGAATATATATCAGGTGGCCTCAATTAATCAGCTGATTATTTTTTTTTCGTCACGCAATGTCAAACTCCATACATAAAAAAAATTTTCTTTCTCTTCTTGTAAAGCCAAATGTCAAATTTCATATAAAAAAATGGATAAAAAAATCCTCTCAAAACTGAGGCCACCTGATATTAATTCGCCTTGAATAAAGTGTTCATATTAAAAGCGAGTGTCCAAACATGCATGTTGGAATATGTGGTAAACACCCAATATGATTAAACTACATGATTTTATGCGCAAAGTCGTCATACAATCATTATTTATTTATTTATTTATTTATTTATTTATTCATTAGTATCAATACAAAAAAAGCCTTCATGGGCAATAAGCATGTATTGTAAAAATTACAACTATGTATATAGAAAAAAATTTGAAATAACAATAAAGAAATAAAGTATAATTAAAATTTAAAAAATATATATAAGTACTTACGAATAGATAGATTGAAGATAGATAGATAGATTATTTTGATTTATTTGAAATGAATAATCATACGGAGTGCTACGGCATATTTGAAAGATTGAGTAAAAGTAACTTGGTTTTTTATGTGTTGAATAAGACTTACTTTTTTTTCAAACACCGGATGCAGCTCTCTGGTATGCCATTAGTTTACTCATGACAGTTAATTTGGGCATTAGACTTCTTAATATTGCCTAATAATGTTTGTCTAATATCATATATCTAGCTTTTAACCCGCACTTTTCAATATTTTTTTAACCTTCAAGTTCTGTTTAGCTAATTTATATTTTTTTTATAACATTGTATATACAAATTAACAACTTTTATTTGTCTAGATTATTTTATCTACAAAAATTAAAAAAAAAAGTTTGGACTATTTGCTTTTATTTTGTCTCATATTTACCTTCATTATACAATTGAGTTCCGTATTCACTTAATCTCCTGTCTTTAAAAACTGGGTTTATTATACATATGTATATATTTTTTATATCTAAGTTAACTTTAGAAATGAAAAATTCCAACTCGTCCCCTATATTATTACCTATCTTAATCTGGATTATTAGTCCCTAATTTTACAAATTTAAAACAAAAAACCCAAATAATAGAATAAAACTATTTAATTTAAAAAAGTACAGTTTGCCACAATAATTCATTTTTTTTTTCTCAACTTGGGGTACTCCATATTTCTAGATTAATAAATGCAAAAAAATATCATAAAAATTTAAAAGTACCTTTTTTTCCTTCTTATATGGTTTATATCTCATTCTGGGACAACAGTTCCTAAAATTATATACTTTGATACGTAAAGTTAAAAAATTTTAAAAAGTACCATTAAAGCTAATTGAGTAAATGTTTGCCCATTATATGATTTTCTACTTCATTCAGGATCAATTGGCCCTAGTTTTTTATTTTTAGACTTATAAACTCAAAAAATGTAAAAAAGTACCTCAAAATATGAAAAAGTAATTTTTCGTCCCCTAAATGATTTTGTATCTTAATTTGGAGCGATATGCATTAATTTTCCGTTTCTAGACTCTAACAGTTGCAAAAGTACTGCCCCCCGTTTTCCCGAATTTTTCCCTTTCTCTTACCCATTATAATTGTTATTCAAATTTTATTTTCACATACTATTTTTATGTCTTAAGGAATCCGTGTTTCAAATTTTACCGAAATTGGCCTGGTAAGTTACTATTAAACGCATTTTCCCGCTTTTCCTTTTTTTTGGTACTTTTTTAGTCCCCATTCTAGTGTTTAATTTTTTTTTCTCAAATAGTTGTTTAAATATTAGTAGAAGCTTAGTGAACCCTTTTATAAAAATAAGTACGATTTTTATCCCTATTGAATTTTAAAAAAAATACTAAAAAGTATTCATATTTTTTGAAGATGTGACAAAAAGTACCAAAATTTAATGATTAGCCGTTTTTACCCCCAAGGCCCTCGAATTTGAAAAAAGTACCAAAAACTTATTCATATTCTTGGAGAATGCAGTTGAAATAAAATTGCTATGTTTATTGGTTTAGAAGTTCAAGGGGCCCCAAAAAAGTACCAAAATGTCATTTTTACCCGTTTTTACCCCCTAGGCCCTCGAATTTGAAAAAAGTACCAGACTCCTGTCCGCTTATTTTTTGAGTAGAATACAATGCTTTTTAAATTTTGTTTGTATCTTGTTTAGTTTAGCAGATATTAGGCTACCGATTTTTCCCTTCTTTACCCCCTAAATATTTGAATTTCCAAAAATCCCTTCTAATCCCTATCTTTACGACGGGAGAAGAGCCCACAGTCCAAATTTCAAGTCTCTAGCTCTATTCGTTTGGGCTGGGCGATGATGAATCAGTCAGTCAGTAACGTTACTCTTTTATATACATATATAGATAAGATAAAATAAACTATATTTTTTAAAATGTTTTAAAATTTGTATATATTTTTTGGAATTGTATTAAAGAAGTTTCATCAGCTATTTAAGCCTAACGTTATTCATGTCAATAAAACACTTTTTATTACATGTTTACCCAACGTTTCGTAAATTTTTGTTAAATTTCGCAAGGGTTCCGTCTATTTAAATTAAAATATTAAATTATTACAAAATATCACACCAACATTATTTTACTTACAATGGGTATTGACCACATTACATGTACATATGTTCTGTATAAAAGGTTAATAAACATGGGTTTAACTATTTAAAAACAAAAATTTAATTAAATGTCACCGTTAAAACATTTTATTTTATTTTTTTTTTATTTTAGAGAAAATCTTCAAAACAACAAAATGGCGCTAATATGTTTGTTAGCAACTTTATTAGCTGTACTTCCCACAAACTTGCATATGTTTTTCAATTGCAGAAGGACAACTTTTTTATATACGTTGGTCAATACGTCATTATCTTTTTTTCTACTCTCGTTCCAAGTAAGTAAAAAAATTTATTAACTTTCCACATCACATGACATTGTCGCATTAAAGAATAGTTAAAATACATTTTTTGATAGATTTTGATATACTTTTGTCTCTCATTAAAATATTTTGTAGATTTTTAAACTTTCTTTAAACTTTTAAAGCTTTCAGCTTCTATGTCAACGTTTGTTTTACAATTTTAAAATATAAATTTTATTAAAAATCTTTATTTTAACATTTAAGTTAATATACATTTTTAAATTAAATAAAAATTATGTATATATGTATATTAAGGTGGGTCGATTTGTATAGTTGCGAAAAAAAATGAAAAATCGTTTGGGGGATATGATTCTACGAAGAATTCCAAGCAACTTTGCTCTAGAAACCATAGGTCAAAACGATTTTCGATCCCGCGCAAATTCGAAAATATGTTGTAAGTATTGCTTCACTCAATGATTTGTGTAAAATTTTCAAAAACAGGAAGGTGTTGGGAACCAAGATAATAATTCTGAGTTTTCTTTTAAGATGAGTCCATACAGACTTTCCTTATTTAAAAAATTAATATTTTTATTTATAAACTGCTACAAAATATTTGAAGCAATGAAAAAAAATGTTTTAAGAAATTTGAAAATACGTCTACTTAATTATTGAACGAACAAAATTAATTATACGTATTTTAAAATTTCTTCAAAAGAAAAATACAATATTTTATTTTATTAATGGGAGCAAAAAATCTTTAAGTCGATTTGCGCGGGATAAGATTTGATCACATGGTTTCTCGGGAAATTTTTCTTAGAATTTCTTAGAATGTATATTCTTATTTGCAGGGCAATCGATAGTTTTTAAGAAGTTAGTTCTAATTTAAAGACAAAAAGACGAAGTTTGTGGGCGAAGGGTTAAAGAGGTATAGTGTGTAGGTAAGACCAAACAAGAATTAAAAAAATGTCTGTCTTTTAATTTCTGCTTTGTAAATTGGGATTAAAAAACTGTTTAATTGAATTTTTCATGTTTCTACACCGTTATTACCGATATTTAAATTGTATGTACTATATTATACTATTTTTTATAGATGGGCTTATTTGGCCTAGTAATTTAACTCATGTTTCCGTTTTTTCCTCTTTTTGGCCCTTTTTATCCCCATTCTAATGTCAAAATTTTGTTCTTAAATAGATGTACTGATATTAATAGAATGTGAAGTAAAGGTTTATATTAACGTTCCAAAAACAAGAAAAAGTCACTCGGGGCTTAATCCGGACGGATGAAGGAGCAATTCGTAGTTTTATTCATACATGTGTGCACCCTTGAATTGTCCTGGTGAAAAAGAAATTTTTACTTGTGGCCAAATGCGGTCTTTTTTCAATTCATTTTATTTATTCATAATATTTACATTTTCATTTAATTAAATTACATAACATATTTAAGTGTTCAAGATTTTTCTTTCTCAGCTAAATATTAGATCTCTATTTAAATTAAATTAAAATTATATACATCATAGAACTGATTGAAAATATTCACATTTATTGTCTACTAGATTATAACCCGCTACTTCGTTAGCGCATTTTCCAATATTTATTTAGCATTTAAATTCTGTTGGAAAAGTAGTTTTTCTTATATTTATATGATTTCTATCTATCTATATATCTTAGTTAAAAACCATAGGCCCTAATTTTACGTTTCTAGACTCATAAACTCATAAAAGCAAAAAAAGTACCTTAAAGTTGAAAATTACACAGAAATTTAAAAAAATTAAAAAAGTACCCTAAAAGTTTAAAAAAAGTACTTTTTCGTCTCCTTCTATCTTAATTAAAAGCCATAGGCCCTAATTTTACGTTTCTAGACTCATAAACTCTAACAATTTTCAAAAGTACCCTAAAAGCTGAAAAAGTTATTTTTCGCCCCTGTTTACCCGAAATGTCTCCTTTCTTTATCCCAATATTAATGTTATTAAAATTGTATTATTTCACATTATTTTTTAAGTCTAAAGGAACCTGTGTTTTACATTTTATCCAAATCAGACGAGTAATTTATATTAAACGCATTTTCCCGTTTTTCTGCTTTTTTGCATTTTTTTAATCCCCATTCAAATGCCAACATTTTTTCTCAAATACATGTCTGTATATTAGTGGAAGTAGTACGGTAAACCTGTAAACCGGTAAACATGAATTCCATCAAAATTAACCAAAATATTTTATACTAGCTGACCCGGCAAACGTTGTTCTGCTTAAGAATAAATTATTTAATACTTTAAATATGCATGAAACTTCATGTAT
>NDXZ01047594.1:0-10262 GCA_003055125.1 Paykullia maculata
AACGGTTCATTTGAATGGGCATGACACCGCCAACTCTTTTTTCATAATATTTTTTTTTCACTAAAACCTAATGTGTGTGTCAAATTTCATGAGATTCGGTTAAGTTAAAGTCCATGAAAAGTAAGGACTCATTTGAATGGGCGGGGCACTGCCCACTTTTTTTTGCATTTTTTTGAGCCGTCACAGGTAGCAAATGTTTCTACAAAGTTTTATAAAAATCAGTAAAACACTTCGCCCTAAAATAATTTTGGCCAAAAAAGTGGTCGTTGAAACCATAGTGCATTTCAACAAAAAGGTTCAGGGCTTCAAATAACCCGATAATACTAACTATATTTTTATCACTCTTCCTAATGCCTGTAGTATTTTGCAATAACTTACTGGTTACACAATTGCAGAAAGATTCAGGCTTTTATTTCGAAGTAATAGGAACGGTAAAACTGAATACAGCGGAATGGAAATATTAGTGTATAACGATTTAACGCCCTTTTTGTCAGAAATAAAATCCTCGTCATCAGGCTCGAAACCTTGCAGCAACTGTGTCCTGTAACTCACAAACATGCAATGTGCAATAAATTATTGAACAACATAAAGCAAATCAAAAATGTATTACTGCAAGATAAAGACTTATTTACCAAGAGACGTTTTAAAAGATCTTCATTCAACATAGTAGGCACTATTGCGCATTCACTTTTTGGTGTTCTTGATGCGGACTACGCAGAAGAAATGTCAAGGACTCTTTACAAGGCATAGATCGAACACGACCACATTACTAGTCTCTTAAAAAATCAAACATCAATAATTGATTCAACCATCAACGTCATCAAACAGGACTAGAATAATACACAGCAAAAAATTAAATAAATCTTAGAAATGGTTGAGCGAAACAAAAATAAAGTAGCTAGGGAGTCTGCTTAACAAAGCAACTCTCAACTGGTTGGAATTCTGTCAACTCACTTGGCACTAACAGCAATAAATCTACAGCGAATAGAAGCTGAAATCTTAAATGCACTTAATGATACACATAATGAAAAAAAAAGCCCTCTTTTATTGTCCCCTTATCTATTAAAAGAGGAGATTAGTATCATTAAGGCTAATCTCCCAGCGTCACATGTTTTACCAATAGTAGGTGATAATTTAATTGAACTATTTAAGCTTATAAATATCGAAGGAGCTATAACAAAATATGAAGTAATTTTAGAAGTTAAAATACCTCTAGTTAGTCAACAATTTTTTGAGCTTTTCAAAATAATACCAGTTCCAGCAATAAAAAAGTATACTTTAATCGCTATTAAACCAGATACATCATACCTAGCTACAGATGCACACAGAGATGAATATATGCTTTTTAAATTAGAGGACGTAGCAAATTGTATCAAACCTGAAGATGGCGAATACATTTGTAAAAATCAGCAGTCGAAACTCAGACGAAATGTAAATGAACATCCCTGTGAGATTAATATTTTCAGTAACCAATCAACAACCAATTGCAATCTCCATAGAATATCAGGAACGACAGTTTGGATTCATTTAAATCCTCCAAATAAATGGATCTTTGCTACTACTACAGACATTGAAGCGTCAATGGTATGTGGAATGGAAATTACACTCACCACAATCATAAATACAGGAATAATGGCAATTGGTTCCAATTGTGTAATAAAAAACAATTTTGTAACAATGCAAGGGCATTTTGAAGCATTAAATAGCATACATACCTCCTATGTAAGACTAAAACATATCGAATCAATAAGTCGACCACAGGAAATGGAAAAAGTTGTTGTAAACACTAAAACAACTCAATATAAGGTCCACCTAGAGGAGCTGAAACACCTGCAAAAACAATTAAATGAATCCACTCCAGAATATTTACCACAATTCATCAACTGAAAAGGTCAACAACATCATGCAGTTAGCAACACCTAGCTTATTTTGTGCATCAATATCTTAATTGCTCTGTCAATTTACACCTCAACCAGCTTTGTGATCACCGCCATCAAAAATAAATGTTGCAGAACCCAAAACCTAGCCAATCAATCTACGCTAGCTGAATTTAGTTTATTATTTAAACGAGGTTCAACGCAGTGGAGAATGTTAAGAACATACATATTTTATTTTATTATTTACACACTGTTAATGACAAGTTTTATTTTATTCCACAAATACCTCCCAACAAGAGTACTACTACGTCAGCTCCTTCGCAACACAGAATACGAATACGTCAGCCCCTTCACAGCACAGGATATGTCCAGCACTATCAACCTCATCATCACTCATTGCATTATCCGTTTTATCTTAGTAGTTGTAGCCTAGGTTTAGATCCTTGCAGATAAAACTGTTATTTGAATTTAATAAACAAACACTTTGTGTATTTTAGTTGCCAAAGGACGCAGACCTTTTGGCACGAACCTGGAAAGCTGAGTGATATCCCAGCTGGAAAATAAACTGCGACTCGGAGGTCACCGGTTGTAACCCCGGGCTTATAATCCAAGGCCGAGAGCCGCGCTTACTTGGAATGCTATTCGACGAAGTACCCACAGGTACCGGCGGTAGGGAGATGCAACCTAGTGACAGGGTCGGAATGTTGAAGGAAGTTTTTAAGTTGGCCAGGCAAAATCTGGAAGTAGCAGCGCAGGAACAACGGAGATATTATAATCTCAGGAGATGAGAATAGAAACCGAAAGAAGGAGAACAAGTGATAGTTAAGCAGCACCACTTGTCAAAAGCAGTCGACGGCTTTGCAGCAAAACTGGCCTCCAGATATGATGGGCCATTCACAGTAAAACGTTTCATTTCTCCAGCTATCGTAAAAATAACCGATGGCCTTAACCGCAAAAAAACAGCTCACCTGGGAGAACTGAAACCTTTTTATATCGTATAACGTCTGTAGTTTGAGAGTTTTGTCTTGTAGAATAATTTAGCCTATTTTTTACTAACTCTGTATATAATACTTGCAGAAACTATGGAAAAGCATCAAGAAAAATTGCAAAATCCCGGAAGAGGTTTCAAGTTTGGTACAAGGAGCTAAACCTACGAAAGCGAAGCGCAGTCCTTATATCCACCGAGGATCTTTTTCCGACTCACTGCTCCCAGCCGGTTTCAATGTATATACCGGAAGAGTTGACTTAGCAACTGGACCAGGCAACCAAGGAATGGTTTAGCGAGGATGTCCCATCACTTTTCACCGACACCACGTTAGGTGATCTGGAAGATTTAGATCCAGTACGGGCAGAAACACCCATAGTTTTGGAAATAATGATGGAGAACCCGCAGAGTGAAGGCGTCCTGGGACCCAACATAACAAACCTGGAAGGGGAGATATTATCACCTGGTCTGAAGACATGGCTGCTCGAGACAATAAAAGATCCAAAGCGGACTGGCCGCCTTAACTTTTTGAAGGAAGCTGGAGGAAAGAACAACCGAATCCGAATTTCCAAATTCGGACAATCAAGTGTCAGATTAAGGGATTTACGACAGAAATAATAAAGAAAGTAGACCAAGGTAAAACCCAGACTTTTCATTTTCCAAAGAAGGAAGGAAGTGTGACGACAAGTCTGTTTAGAACCACTTTTATCACAACCTGAAGAGTTTAAGCCTAGGACGGAAACTTATCTTCCACGCTGTTAATGACAAATTTTTCGCTTCATTGTAGTTAAGGTAGATAATAAGTAAACCACAACAACAAAACACAAAGGCAGACAGTGAGCCTAAGGAATTTACAGCAACAACAAACTCAGTCAGGCGGTTAACATAGGAATTTACAAGAACAAAATAATTGAAGCATAACGGGATTGTTGTTGGCATACATGTGTAGCAAAATTAAGTATAAAAAGGGCAAATTTCTTTAAAAAAAGATCACTTCGAATCAGGGCATTAACGAGGCAGGCCGGCGGTGGCTCCCAAACACGAAATAGATTTTTAGTAGGAATTAGTATTAAAATTTTCACCACTGGTTCCCTATCACAAAGTGATATTTATCGTTAGCATCTAAGTCAGGAGTTTCACCAGTGGTTCCCAAACACGGAGTGGATTTTTTGAGTAGGAATTAGTATTAAAATTTTCACCAGTGGTTCCCTATCACAAAGTGATATTTATCGTTATCTAAGTCAGGAGTTCCACTAGTGATTCCCAAACACGAAATAGCTAGTTAGGTCATAAGAATTAGCAATAAGATTTTTACCAGTGGTTCTCTACCACAAAGTGTAATTGTTCATTAGCATTTAAATAAGAAGTTCCACCAGTGGTTCCTAAACACGAAGTGGACTTTGTAGTAATAATCAGTAATAAGCTTTTCACAAGTGATTTTCTATCACAACGTGAAACTTATCATAGGCACTTAAATCAAGAGTTCCACCAGTGGTACCCAAACACGAAGTGGGTAATTACTTAATAAGTTGTCGAACGTTGCCTAACTCCACGTAGAACTTGTCTTAGTAGTAATTTCTGTTACAAAGTTACTCCCCAAATCAAAGTGTAAAAATAAGTGAATTTTAACTAATGGCAGCAGTGGTACTCCCGCACAAGAAGACCTAACTCTAAGAAATCGACAACGCACCGAAACCAGAAGTTCTCAGTAAACTCATCAGTATTTCAACCAAGAGTAACAACGAAATAACCCGACTAAGATAGGAAGCGGCACGTGTCACCCCACCAGAAGGAAAGATGGCTCATACGCCAGGAGATTACCCTATTATTATTTTTAATATAAGAAAAATGTATTGAAATTTATATCGTATTTATAATGTTTAAGATATATGTATAAAGAATTTTAATAAACAAATTGATAATAACACGAGTGCCAGTAATTTTTTGTAAAGAACATACATACATACACAGCATTTTAAGTTAATTGCTGAAAAAATTTGTTTACATATAAAGTTTATTTACACTATTGCAAAATTAGGTGATTTTTGTTATTATTATTCTTAAGCTAAGCATTTTTAACGTTAGTTAATTTTTTATAAAAAACGGTAAAAAAATAAAAATAAAACAGTATTTTTTTATTAATTTTTTTTTAGAGCAACCTTGTTTTACTGTCTAACGACTTCCTTCAAGTTACAAGTGCTTGTAAGGAATATATGCGCAATTGAGTGCCAATTTAAATGTATGTGTTTGAATTGATCACCACTAAATCGATTTTCAATTAACAGATTTTCAATTAACGCAAAATCAAAGATGATACACATATATATAAAAAAGTCATGACACCGAAGACAGAAATAGGATAAGACAGGTATGTTAGTGTTTTGCAGCGTGCCTGCAGTCAAAACTCATCTAAAATGGCTCCAAAGCCTAAAGTGTCGAAGGTAGCTATTATTGTCAGTTCCCAAAATCGCTTCTCAATATTCCAAAATGATTCGGAAGAAAACTCTACTTTAACCAGAGCATTCATGGAAGTAAAGAACGTGTTTAATATTAGAAACCGTGACAAAATTCCACAACCACTGTTTCGTATGGAACTCGAACCCGGAGATAGGAAACTAAAAAAAAGGTGAAGTCTATCAAATTTATAATCTGCGATATGTTTTGCATGGAAAAGTAACAGTGGAAGAACCACATAAGCGAGTAGGGCCCGTTTGGTGTGGTAACTGTCAGGAATATGGTCATACTAGGGCCAATTGTTAACTACCCTCAGTCTGTGTTGTGTGTTGTGAGCTACACAGATCTAATCAGTGCGACAACCACCATTTTGTACCAGACCAAAAAAGTGTTTGAATATCTTTATGAAATTTTCATGGCTAGTTAGAAATAGGCCAAAAAAATTATCGGATTTTTTTATATTTTTTTCCCATGTAATAACCAAGAAAACTGCTGGTCGAAATCTCGACCGCTGGGATAATTAGAGCTATCAATTTTCTTAAGAATATGTTATTTTATGATATAAAATATAATAAAATAAATGGTAAATAAACCTTATTATGAAAACTGGTTACCTGAGATAAGTAAATATAAGAGGTAAAGCTACATGTGAATCAAAAGATCAAAGAATTAAGTTATTTTTTTTTTATTTCTTTTCATTCATTGAATGTTTAAAAACGGTAGGTAAAACAAAATAACTTCCAATTTTTATGATAGGCCTTGAAGCAATTACCCATATCTAAATGCATGTTATTTTTAGCACAAGTATAGGCAGTATACTTCTTGTATATTTTGTGTCAATGGTGTTAAGAGTCGTCGTTACTTTCACTTTCTTCATAAGACTAAGTAAATTTGGTGTTTTTACCAGTTCAACGGATAACAACGCAGTTTTTATTATAAGGTTCTTACAATCAATTTGACTCTTAGGCTTCTGTTTGAGTTTTAAGCAATCATGCGATGACATTTCCATGCATTGACACTGGTTGTCCAAGCAGGTGACTCTAAGGTAGCCACATTTGCCTTTGATTCTAGTCAGATTATTAGTGACAGCATTATCATGCAAGTAAACTCCGCCCATATACGTAATGTAATTAATAATACGGTTGGGTAAGGGTCTAGTATATAAGGTCAAAATATGTATGTTAAATAACATTTGGCGTTCATGTGCAATAAAAATATCTAAGAATACAAATCTAAACATTTTCAATTCGAATGTAGAATTGGTTTTGTTCTACGAATGCGAGACTTGGAAGAGTATAAGAGACATCGACAAACGATTACAGACATACGGACCTGTAGTTAAGAGCAAATCAAATCAAACGTTGAAAATGGCGATGGATTGGTCATGCACTATGAAGACCAAGCAAAAATATTGCTAATCAAGCGCTTACTTGAAACCCCCCAAGGTAGTCGACGCCCTGGTGCATGCGCAAATACCTTGCAAATAACTTTTAATGAAGAGCTGCTAAAGAGCCGTGAAGCGAATAATAGAGCAAGAAACAGTGGAATGGTCGAGACCCTGTGCTCCAATCGGAAAAATGAATGACAAAAAAGAGAGGGTAGAGAAACCCGTTTTTTTTTGGTTTTTTCATCAACACCAGCATTTATTATCGGATACATCTGATCACAAATCAAGGCAAAGCAAGTGCAACCAAGAAAAAATTAAAGAAATAAGCAGGATGTTGTCTAGGATACCCACAATCCGATACTTATAACTAGGCGAAGTTGTTTATCATATGTATCCGATGCTCCAGCATATACTAGGAGGTAAAACAGATATAAACACTTATATTTGTATTCGAAGCGATTTGCCTTCACGATAAAGATCTTGTAGCTACGAAGAACATAATATATTACTATTTTCTTATCAATCGAAGATTTGTTTAAATACGCCAAACTGCATAAATCGATAAAACAGTGATATATCCATACCCAATTTATAATTTTTATCGATATTTCCAAAGTGGAAGTTGCATTTTTTTTGAAATCATGAATTGCCCTAATAACCTAATAATTGACTCAAATAACATAAATAGCAATTATAGAAAGTAAACACAATTTTTTTAAATTAATAATATCCCAGCGGTCGAGATCTCCACCAGCCAAGTTCAAGGCTATTTGGCGATCATCTGGAGTAGCTATAATAACTAATTTTTGAATGTTAAAACTTATTTCCACTGTTGGCTACTCAAACCAATAACCCTTTTTAATTTTTATTTTTTATACAGGTAGTTACAGTTATTTTAAAAATAGGCTATCTTTAGTCTATTTTTGTGTCCTTCTAGGGGTATCGATAAAAGGGGAAGGGGGTGGTAAAAAAATTTTAGTTCGGAAAGCCAATATACCAAACTTAATTATAAATTAAAAAATATAATTCATTTCTATTACCTAATATTTCTTGTTATTTAATGAAAAACAGCAAAAATTTGTGGTAGAGATCTCGATCGTTGGTACGAAACGGGTTAAAAAAACGATTAAAAATTATAAACAGCTAAGTGCAAAAAGTAAAATAAATAAAAATAAATAACCATGGATATTACCGTCGATCTATTTTTGATGATGATGAGAGCAGCAAGAAAACACACATGGCACGCATCCGGACAAGAATTCCTGACAGTTCCAACAACCAAACACTGAGTAAGTACGACTTTTCTTAAATCAGAAATTTTAACTACTATATTTTTTTCAGTTATATAATATTTCCGCATAAACAAGGACACTTTTTTAGAACCGTCAACCCAGTGTTCTGCCACTCCGCCGATTTTAAAACTGCGTTTCTCACCAAGATTATTTGCTGCTGGTAGCTATCAAAGAAGGTAATGATTTTAATATTGGAGTTTCGCAACCAACTGTTTGCTGCATTTTAAATGAAGTTATAAAATTATTTGAAGAAAAAATTTTTAAAAAGTGAATAAACGCTCAGATGACTGAAGAGGAAAAGAATACAAACAAAACAGCGTTTTTCTCAAAAATACGATTTTCAGGAGCAATTGGCTGTATAGACGAAACACACGTATGAATTGTAGCGCCCCCAAAGGAATTCCAACATTTGTATTTAAATAGGAAAGGATATAACAGCTTGAATGTCATGATAGTGAGGATGGTAATTTTCAATTGAAATAATTAATATAGTAAATATTGTAAAAAAAAACAATCGTTATGTAGACGCTCGATATCCTGGCGCAAACCATGACTCTTTTATGTGGAATATGAGTGAATTAAAAGCATATTTACAGCATAATATGGTGGAGAATACTTGGATTTTAGGTGGGAAGTTCAGTAGCTTTTTACATTTTTTATAAACCAAACATGCATTTATTTGCACAAGCTTAGGTGACGCTGGGAATCCATTGGAACCGTTCTTAATAACGCCATTTAAAAGTAATGCAGAAGGATCACAAAAAAGACGTTTTAATACAGTTCATGCGAAAGCAAGAAACGTTATTGAAAGAACAATTGGGGTTCTTAAAAGCAGATTTAGATGATTAATTTTTGCTAGAAGTTTGCACTATGCTCCTGAGAATCTCAGTAAAATAACGAATGTGTGTTGCGCTTTGCAAAATATAAGCCAACATTTTAAAACTGAACATCATGAAGAAATGCCGTTACCGTTAGACACAGAAGTAAAAGAAGGTACAGAAGCAAGAGTAGAAGGTTATGCACGACAAATTAGAAATAATTTAATGCTTGTTATTTTGAATGAATGAACTAATTGTACTTTTTTAAATTATGTATATTTAATGCTTTCTATTCGTTTCAAAAGGTAAACTTAACAGTAAAAAATAATAAAAAAAAAACTAAAAACTTAAAAAAACTCTAATATACACACATAAGTATGCATGTATATACATCACATTTCCACTATTTTCTTATTTGTTAATTCGAGTTTGGCCTTAATTAGTTTTATTTGTAAATCAACCTTTTTCTTTTTTATTCATACATTTTTTTATATCATAGTTTTTGTATAAATTTTTTTCCAAGCGATTTAATGTGCGCATAATCTCTTCCTGATTTTAAGATTGTTATTTTAAAACTTCCAAACGTTCGTTCTCAAGCTTATTTTTTAATCGTCTGCGGCTTGTTGGTGGTAATTGCTCTCCATTACTTTCAACAATTGGTGAAGGGTCCTCTGGTCTAAATGTTGATTCTGCCGCATCGGAATCTTCTTGCCTTTCTAAGCCCACTGCAGATCCATTTGGATTTACGTTTGGCTGCATTGTGACAAGTTCCACAGTGCTCTGCTCTAGTGGGCTTAAGCGTATTTCCGTGGATGGACCACCACCAGTAGCTTGCAATTTTTGTTTAGTTTGCAGCCAATTTTCTTTTTAAGTTGGCTTTATGGTGAGTCCATTCATATAAAAAATTAAATACAATTTTTAATTAATACCTTCTAAATTAGTTAATCCATCTGTTATGGACTCTTTGCCCTTCTAATGGGCAGACCCAAACTATTAAATTGGAACGTGAATCGATCCCATTTGTCTTTAAGCTGCATTTTATTGTACCTACATGGTAGTTTGCTGCGGCTTATATCTGGATTTACTGTCATCATCTTCACCAGTTTCTCCATCTGCTTTTCATTTGTTATTTTTCTAAAAAATATATTAAATAAGAGTTGTAAACACTCTTAAAAATATTTTTACTTACAAATGTTTCTCCATTTTAATTTTTAAACTTTCAACGACAATAACACAACAGCTAATGAGCAGTTGTAAGTTTTTGATAGTTGTAACAACACATAAAAAGACATGTTGTAAACGATGATTGCAGTAAAATTACATAGAAACTAAAAACACAATACTGCAGATAAGTGTTGTAAATCATAATCGCAGTTTGAAATTTACAACACCAAAACAATTAATATATTTTTCTAGTTTTTTTACCTTTTTGATGTTCTTTTCACAAAT
>NDXZ01047624.1:0-10122 GCA_003055125.1 Paykullia maculata
CCCTTAACACATGTGTGTGTGTGAAGGGTATAAAAAATAATAAATTATAACAAAAAAATACGCAATTAATATGAAAAAAATATGTTTGTCAAGTTGAATGTTTCGTTTCGATAATATTATTGTTTTTTTTTAATTCTAATGTGCTGTTTTTATACAATTATGCAATTGAGCACTTTAAGTGGAATTTTTATGTCTGGTTATATTTTTCCCCAATAAATAAATTATATTAGAGTTGAAGTCAATGGGATTACTAATATTACAAAGTAATATCCTGTGTACGGGTGGTATTACGCCTCCTTATTTAAACCTTTAAATATTTAGCCAGATTAAGAAAATTGTCATTAAGGAGTTTTAAATGATAATGGGACTCTTAGTTTACAAAAGAAATTTATAAAAAAAAATATATAACGTTTTGATATAAAGATTTCATGGTTGCATAATTTAATATAATATTTTAAGATCAAATAAATGTAATGGATGTCGACATTACATGAACATTATTAAAATAAACGTTTTACTACATTAAATTATGCTCTGTTCGCACGAATATAGGATCTTACAATATTCTTAGACCCATCAATGAGCTATCAATGGATTAAAAATAAACAAATGGCCGAACATTGTAATTTGTCAATTCACACGGTTGTCAGTTAACTGTATAAAATCACACGATATTTTCAAGTCCACTGTCAGTCATTGATAGATTCAAAACATTTGACAAAATTAGTTTCTTGTGTGGCTCTATTGTGTTAAATTTAAGTTGTTTTAAACTAAAAAATTAAAAAAACAAGTAAGAGTGCTATATTTGGCGGTGCCAAATCTTATATACTCTTGACTACGTGAATTTCTGTAAATAAATAAAATAAACAAAAAAAATTTTGCCGATATCTCGAAAAAAAAATTTTTTTCTTATATCTCCAAAACTTTTATTTTTATTTCTCAAAAGGCATGTCTAATTTCTGATTGTTTGATACCAATAACGCGTCCATACAACATCGGGGGCCCGAGAAAACTTGATTTCAACAGACGGACAGACGGACAGACGGACATGGCTAAATCGACTTCCCTATTTTTTTTGTATATTTTTTAAAAAAATGCAAAAAAATATTGGATTTTTTTACTTTTTTGAGCATAGCTCGCAGGAATCTTTCTTTTTTCCCATACTATTTGCTACAAAAATGTAGCCAGAGTCAAATAAAACAATTTTTGTGAACATACCTATACGATCTGAACATGTTCAGACGACTTATATAGCAAAAATTACCTTTTTTTGTGAAAAACACTGTTTTTTGAAGGAAAGTTTTTGATTTTTTAGATATAGACGAAAGGGATCTCAAATATATTTTAAATATATCAAACAAATAGTACAACACAAAACAATAGAAAACAAAGGAAAGAACCTACATAGCCAAGTCTGTGTACTTTTTTCACTGTCGCACAGTGTTATTGTTTTAAATTTATTTGAATAGATTTTTTGGCAATATACAATTTTATTATATTGCACAGATTCTTATTATTTATTTGATACCCATATTGGTAGCACAGAATTTATATATAAATTATACTATACATACATATATGTTTTATATTGAATTCTTTTTTATTTAAGGAAATGTTTGTTTATTTCCTTAATCATTACTGATTTGCATTTTATCAGGTAGTTCGTGTATTAATATGGGGAAAGGGTGTTTAGAGAAAGTTTAAGAAAAACAATTCCTCAAATAGATAAAAACTAGGATTGGCCAAAAAAAATCGATATCTCAAAAAGTCGATTTTTTTTTAAAAACATATACATATGTACATATATCAATATATTGATATTTTTTCTTGCATATTCATTTGTAAAACAAATTCTAGCCACAGTCTTTATCAAATGGACTGTTAAGATCACACTCGAGGTATTTGCAAGTCTGTAGCAAAAAGGTTTTATCCACACCCCTAACTGTAAGCTTCATGCCTATATAGTTAGCGTTGAATTTTTTTACATACACTTAATAGTTGTGGTGCATGTAGCGTTAGCTCTTCTGTTGCACAGAATAGAATATTGATATAAAATATATCGATATTTTTGGTGCATTTGCCAATCCCTAGAAACAACCACTACAATAACTTTGTATGAACTTTTTGCATCTTTCTGCTTTGGTGTACAGGATCATATTCGTTATTGCCGTATAAAATACACGTCCATATGAAGTTGGTTTTTAAAAAGGTATCTTCCACGATATGCTGAATTGAATAGAGTGTGAAATATGTTCTTTAAAGTAACATATAAATACGTACATACATACATACAAACATACATACTGAAAACAAATAACATAGATATTTTTGTTTTTACATTTAAGAAATTCAACAGTACAGAAAATGCTAAACCGAGTTATTTTCTAAATACATATTTATTTTCATTTCATACAAAACGTATGCAAACAAAATTGGTGTTTTTTTAATTTCAATTATAACCTCGAACAAAACGTGTTATTAATTATTTATATTTATTTGTTTTAATATAAAGGGAACTTTTAATTAGTACTTAATACGTACAAACAAATTTGTAGACAATTGTTTTATAAAGAAAAACATTGCCTGTCTACAATACTAAAACAAATTTTGGAAAAAAAACTACTTCTGTAAACAATTACCAGCCTAAAGACCCCACTTTAAACCAGTTTTAAATATAAATAAGTATTTTTTTAATTTGTTTCTAGGGGAGTAAAAAAAATTTTTTTTTATTCTTAGGTTAAGAATAAAAATAATTAAAAAGTTGTACATAGTCGGTTAAGTTCGATCACGTTTTTTCATTAAACACAGTAAATAAAAAATTTAATAATTTGTGATAGGTTCTTAGTGAGATTCTATAGTTGGTCAAAGTTTTGATATATGTATGTATATCTCGTCCTCTCATCATTATCTAGTTGTAACCGCAAATTTTTCGACCTTATATGTACATTTTCAAATACACTTCTAATTACATTCCTCCACATTGGTAAAGATTATATAAAATGCAGCATAGCCGAATATAGCACTCTTACTTGTAATATTTAAGTGATCTTAAATAATAAGTCAATTAAAAAAAAAATGTTTTCCATTTCAGAATGCGAAAAAAGTTTATCAAAACTTTTGCATTTGACAGCATTAATTAGTACTTTATAATTCAAAATGACGGCTGTTGAAGGATGGCTGTTTTTATTACAAAAAGTAATTGGTAATAATGGTGCAGTAATAACATTTTTTTTAAGGTTACATGATGCTACAAAGTATTAAATATATTTATTGAGGGGAATAAAATAGCAACTTTGTGTTAAGGGTTAAGGAGAATTCAGTCTTCAAAAACGATATAACCAGAAGGGGTTCCTAAAACAATTTCTGCTTTAACGATAACTGAATTCTCATGTGAGTTTGTCATCACAGATCAGAAAACAGTTCTCGCATGTTTATAACAGTAAAATCGAAAAATATTTTTTTTTTTAACTTATGCCCCAATTCACTGGAATCAGGTAACTAGTCGCAATGGTTTAGTCAATGATATTTTGTTCACAGCTCTTAGTTTGCCATTCGTTAAGGCACCAAAAGCCAGTACTAGTTAAACAAATAGTTGACTACCCAGCAAAAGAAATTATTGCCTTTTGAAACTATTAGCTTACAAAAGTGATGTGCAAAATAAATATATTCAGCAGTTTCTTCAAAAAGATCATTAAGGAGCTCTAACGCATGGCCTTTACGCTAAGAATTTTATACGAAAATCATGTAATCTTTCATAGAAGTGGAAGCGGTGCACCACTGCACTCTGCCTTACAAAGCTGCTCCCGAGGAAGCATAATTTTTTGCTAGGTAATAACTGTGTATTTCGACCTTAGACATTAAAAAAAATTTGATGATGCTGCTTGAGTTTAAGGCACCAATCACATATCCTGTTTTGAAATATCTCCTTTATTCCAGTGTCATTTAAAAAATTTAATTTACTATCACTTTTTTGATGGCCCCTACTGTTTAATGGTGTTTTAAGATTATACAATTGCTACAAAAGTACTCTTAAGCTATTAATTAAATTAAAATTTAAACTTTCCCTAAATATTTAACACCCTCTCTAACGTATTACAATTATCCGTCTCTCTTTCACTTTTTCTCTCTCTTTCTACTTGGGCTGTTTCAATTGTTAATTAGATTTTCATTTCAATTCGATTACACTTTAACATGACATTCAAACACAAATTTTCTAATTATTTCCTCAAACAGAAAAAAAAACCAAACCATAATAGAAATTTTAACAATGGCTTCATATTACCGTTAACCACCATTTTTACAATACTCACACCAGCAGTACATACGTACTATGTATTTTACATTTCCGTTTCACACACACTCTGTCGAACCTACACAGAGAGAGGGTAATATAGTTCATACACTTTCTTGTATTAAATACAAATAAACTAATTTTATATCATTTAATTTAATTTCACTTGATGATGATGATGACGATAATGACGAGTACTTTGACACTGATGGGTTTTCTCGGTCTTTTAGAGTTGGAAATGATTATTTACTAATTAATTCAGTTATTACCTTTAAATATGCCTGTTAGTTCCTCTCAGTGTGTTGTGCGTGTTTAGACAAGCATAACCGTTGATGTTGCTTTTTTAGGCTGTTAAATTAAAATGACAAGAAATTTCCATTAAGCATTTCTTTATGTGAAAACACCTAAATGTGTATTATGTTGAATAAAAAACTATAACTCATTAAAAGTTAACCATAATAAGTTTCCTACATGTTTTTTTTTCTTGATGTCATTGTGTTAAACTGTAATTAATTACAAAAACTAACTTAATAATAAAAAAATATATATCTTTAAAAACTATATAATCATAGTCATAAACAAAGTACATATACTTTAATAGTTGTAAAGTATATATTTTTTTAAAGTATGCTTTTTGTATACTAAAGACGAGTTAAAATATACTTTTAAAGTCAAAAGTCGACTTTAAACTTGAAAATAGCTGAAGTTGTTTTTAACTTTTCTAAAAATACAAGACCAGCAGACTTTCGCAATATACAGCATCCCACAGTGCTTCCGTAATTTTTTTTTTTATATTTAATTAACTTAAAAGGGACAATAAGTCCTTCAAATGTTGTTTTTTACTTATTTTTTTAATATATAAATATGTTTTTAATTTTTTTGGCATTTTTGATTTCTTCTTTTTTGTTTCATTCGTCAACATTATGCAAAATTAGCTGATCAGAGTTCCCACTTGTTCATATTTTGTTTCATTTTGTATGAAAACATTTTACGATTTAATGTGCCAGCCATTTAAAGTTGGTTTAATTTTAAACATACTTCATTTTTTACTATAATAGTAAAATAATTATTAAAAGATTTTTAATTTAAAATTTAAAGTTTTTTAAAAGAACCGGGCCAAAATTAAAAAAAAAATATCTTAGGGATGTTTTTGCTCATTTTTGACACATTAAACTTTAATTTTTTACCAATTAGGTTATCTGAGAGCAAATAAATTTGAGCTCTTGTGTATACACATGCCGTGGTAAGACCAATTATGCTGACTTTAAGTAACATCAAGTTTTTAAATATTTTTTATATTCTAATTACAATTATATACACCCCCATACAATATATTTTGGGGCATCAAAAACATGATGTCAACTAACATACAGACATTGCTTAAAGTCTACTTTTCAAATCAAAGCCATTTAAAATTTGTCTATTAATGCAAAATGGCATGTTAAATACATAATTTTTTTTAATTACTTTTCTTTTAATTTATAAATTATTTAATCACAATGATTAATTTATTTTATGGCACGTTTAACAACAACAAAAAAAACGTAATGGAAAATATATAGATTTTATATTTAATTAACTTAAAAACTCTGACGCACCCACAATTTCCACCTAATAAATAAAGTAAACAAACATACACACTGTAAGATTGTTCTTCTTTGTTCATTATACAATAAAATAGCGCATAATTTGGTTACAACTACACCTTATCGTGTAAATCACTTTTAACAAGTTTTATAACTAATTCTTATTATCCACCACCCTCATCTTTTTTGAGGTCTTCCATTCCCCTTCTTTCTTTCTTTCCAAACAGTAAATGATGATAAAATAAATAATCCACTTTAACGCACACATTTTAACATTTGTGTACTTTAATAATATCTACTCGTACTCTTGAGCACATAAATTTTTGAATTACTCTTAAAGCCATCTGCCCTATGCTGGTATAAATGTGATATGAAGATTTAAAAAGATATTGGTTTGAGTTCTTTTATATATATTTAACATATCGTTTTTAATAAAAGTTCATTTGTAAGTCTCTCTTAAATTATACATATGTATTTATATTGATTAAAAAATCAAGTCAAGTATTTAACAGTTAATTCTTAAATATATATTTATATGTTTTAAATTTCTCAACATCCAAAATATAATAAAAATTATTTACATTGTATAAGAACGATATGTTGACTTTAAAATTTGTCTTTGGGATTTCAAAATTAACTTTGATTTTAAAATTTACAAAATTACAGGTTTAATAAATACAAAAACACAATGAAAGTTTGGATCGATCTGAAAGACGGCAACAATTAGAAAAATTACAAATTTTGCGCTGTTTTAAATTTGCTGTGTTAGCCCCGCTAAAACCTGAAGGTACAAGATCTCTTCATTTACACTACCTAAGATAAGTGTTATTGTACTAGCTTTTTTCAATAGAGATGTGTACAAGAAGGGAAATTTATCGCTAATCAAGCTGATTTTTTTTTAGAAAGACGCTTTGATAGAGATAATTTCTATACCATGGCCTACGTGGTCTCTCTTTGACTTAAGTATTGAGAGCATATTGAACGATTTGAGAGCATAGAATGACCGATCATGAAGATTATTGTTCTACTTCTTCTAGAAAGGCTTTGACTCCTTAATTACTAACTTAGGAAGTAAAAGAATTTAATTTCAAGTTGAATGAAGCATCTTACAAGCTGTAATTTTATCAATTGCAAAGCCAGCAAACTTGGTAAGACACTACATAAAGTCGGGTGGACATATTTGGATTCTCAGCGATTACTAGGCTGTACCAAGATCCCTTAGAGATTGGATGCAACTACGTTTTATATTAACTGGCTTCTGGATGTAAATGGCAACAATCAATGTGGCACATATATTCTGCCTGTAAGCGTATGATACAGAACACTTTGTAGAGTAGGAGAATAATATTGTCAATGAATGCATTGACCCGAAAAATAGAATGGCGGAAATTACCGGATACTGTAAATTTAAGGGATCATGTCAGAAGAATTAGATTGTGGTACTGCACTTTTCGTAAAAGCTACCAGGACAAGCAAGAAAAGACGCATGCCGTAGAGTTTAAAGCAAAGGAATTTGTCTGAACTATAGATAGTAAGAGTAGACAAGATCAAATCCTTTATAAGGTTCAGCAAATAGTTTGTATGAACCAAACATTTTTAACTGTCTTTCTCTCCACCTATAAATCTCTTTTTCTTTCTACTCATTTGTAAGCGATTATTCCTTTTATCTCTCCCTGCTATTTCTTCTTTATTTTTACGGATAGCACAAAGCGACCCTGTATAGCTCAGGTAAGTCGATCTTATACTTTTCCGGCTGTCAAATTTTGCTGTTTTATTGCAAAAAATATTTCAGTTTAAATATAAAACGTAAACTTTATTTTTATATTTTTAATAATAATCAAAATCTATCTACATATATATACATATGTACACATGTCTTTGACGAGTTGACCGAGAATACTCTGTAGTTTAAATATGAAAACAATTTTCTATAGAAAATTTTTTCAAATTATTTAATATTAAATTTTTAATAGACATTTAAGAAATTATTTCAGATGTTTTGTAAACTATTTTATATTGCATTGTCCCCTTTTTGCCAGCATTGGCCTGGTTATTATTTTACTCATCGTTTATTATACTTCGTCAACTGATGTCAAGTAATTTTCTTTCAAAGTTTATTTAGTTAAATCACTGTGTATACATGATTTGTTATCCCAAATGTGCTAGGAAACCCTTAAACAACTCCCACACACTTAACGGTTAATATTCCCTGTTGTTAAATAAATAACCTCGACAGTATTAAACTGCCTTACAACACCCCCATACACACACACAAACACCAAACACATTATTACATACAAATACAACAAAACAAACAAGAAAACTTTCACTTGTATCACAAGTAAAACATATTTTTCTTCTTATTTTGGGCTCATTTCGCTTCGTATAACAAGTGGTCTGAGTGGGAGTTTATTGTTGTGGTGGTGGTAATAAAACGATTTCCGTTTAATGCCATAAAATTACATTGACTTAATTCAGTTCACGATTCAATTCAATTTCATTCAATTTTCTTGTAACTGCGTGTTTAAACTTGATCTCTGAAATATTATTTTCTTTTGTTGCTTACTTGCTCATCTTTAGACAGCAGCCCAGGAAAAAAAAGTTACACAAACTTTTTTCATTTTGTCTTCTTTTCCGGCTGTTCCTTTTTAGATACGGTCTATAAACACGCAAATTTAACGTTTTATTTATTTATTATATATCCTGGTCTTACATCCAAACATGATATGTATGTATGAACATACATATATATTATTCTTTTCTTTTAAGGGTGGAAATTTCGTACATGCGTTAAAAATAATCATCTTCTTTTCTTAATGTATTTTTTGTGTGTGTGTGTGAGAGTGTGTGAACAGGAGCTAGGGATTTTATTCTCCTTGTCTCATTTAGCCACTCCCTTGCTTGTATCAGATGGTATTATTTCCCTGCACCAACTAAGTGTAAGTTATCATTAGAAATGCTGAATTAACATTATTTCTAGACAAATTCAATTGTTCATCCCTTTTGTGTCAGTTTTAAGCGAGTGCGTTCCAAAACACTTACACGAGTCCTTTTAAGCAAATTACGTAAGTTGTGGATAATTTTGTGTTTGCTTTTCAACTGCCAGCCACATTTATCACTTCTCTCAGCAATCGCCAAATAAATATTTGCCTTAATGTGATGGAAAACGGAAATTAAAGCACTACGAAATCTTTTATTTAATTAGGATTTGAAAAATTTTTAAAAGTAAGTTTCCGCATAAATAATAATTGAGAGGCTTTATTTTACTTCCTATTAAATTTCTTTTTAGTTAAAGTTTAAAAATATTTTTTATATAAAAAATATGCTTATTTATTTTTAAAGACAATTTCATGTTTTTTAATATAACAAAAATTTCAAAAATTTTGACTAATTTTCATTTCAAAGAAAAATTTTAATAAATATTATTTTTATAAAAAATAATATGTATATAGACACTTTTCTTATAAAAGCATTTTTTACATTATTTTTTTATAAATTTTTTTTTTTGCTTAATTACGCGTGAATTTCATTAATTAATTTAATTATTCTATTTAATAACTAGCATGGACTCGGTCTGCTTTGCTACCCCAAACTGGCGACTCAAAATTTCCACTTATTTCTTCCACGTATATTTTATTTAAATCTGATCACTTTTTGACTAATTAACACTTTTTTCCATTTTTTCCCCGTTTTTCCCTGTTTTTATCCTATACGTTTGAGTTTCCAAAAAATACGGCAAGCGTGTTTTTATTTTTTAGAGAAGTGACAAACGGAGTTAAAATTATGTCTCTTTGTCTATTAGTTTAGTAGTAAAAACGGCCCCAAAAAAATACCAATATATAATTTTTATCCGTTTTCACCCTTCAGGCACCTTCATTTCAAAAAAGTACCAGACACCTATTCTATTATTTTTTGAGTGGAGTACAATGCTTTTAAGTTTTGTTTTAATTTTATTTTGATAAGATAAAAGGTAACCAATTTTTTCCGTTTTACCCTTTTTTACCCTTTACCCTTTATTAAAGGATATATACAACAAAAGAAGAAACCACAGTCCAAAGTTCATGTCTCTAGCTTTATGCGTCACTCAGTCAAGTTGCAATTTTATATATAGATTTAGCAACAACATGTAAAAAAGCTATTTTATTCACTTCTCAAAACTAAAAAATCAACGAAAACGGAAAAATAACAAAACACTTCAAACACCGCGTTACACACATTATGTCCTATGAACCAAATATACTTTTT
>NDXZ01047677.1:0-12940 GCA_003055125.1 Paykullia maculata
AGTTTTCAATACCGATTTTCTCGAAAACATTTCCAAAAGTTTAATATCATACACAACCCTGGGTAACCTATGGGAGCTACGTAAACTTGATTTCAACATACACATGGACAGACGGGCAGACGGACAGACGGACATAGCTTAATCGACTTCCCTATCTATAAGGATCCCAAATATATATAATTTATAGAGTCGCAAATATTGAAGAAATTACAAACGGAATGACAAACCTATATATACCCTCATCACATGTGTGTGTGTGAAGGGTATAAAAATGTCATCACCAAACAAATAGAAAAATCGTTGATCACTGAAATCATTTGCTTAATCGTCACCAGTTATTTATAGTTGTAGACATCTTTTACGTCAATTTTAATATCATATATGTCCATGGTTAAAGGAAGCATATACATATATATGTTTTATTTAACAATTAGGCAATTAGGGCAAATCACAAATATCTTGCTTTTGGACTATGTATTTTAGGAGCAACGGATTTATGGTTATCGACAATCAAACAAAAGCATATATTTGATTGTTATATTCATACATATGCAAGATTTACTGCAACAATAATATGGTTGGGAAAATTTTTAACTAATAAAATATAATAACACTCTGTGATCATATTCCGTTTCCATACATAAAAGTTTTGGCTCTTTCTTTGTAAATTTCTTTCGGCCTAAAAGATATTGATTTAAAAAAAAATTTTTTATTACAAATGTTCATGAAATGTTAAAATTGTTTTTGAACCTTTTAGCGCAGATCTATTGCACATCAGATGACCTCTAACCGATACTTGAGCAGTTTAATGTCTGCAACTGCCCTATTAAACTTTGGTATCTATCAAAAGCATTTTTTTTCTTTATAGTAAAGAAGCACTTGCATATCTATTTATCAACATACATATGTCAGCTGTTACAAAAACCTCACCATTTAAATGATTTATTAATGAAATGTTATCGTTTAAAAAAAAAACACTAAAAATCCCATTTATGGAAGAGCTGTTTGTCGTTGTCATAAAGCAGATAGTGTTATGTCGATTTTCCGCCTATTATCGCTGACAATTAAACCGCAATACAAAAGCGCGTGAATTTTCGCACCTGAATCTTTTGAAAACAAAACTCATGCATTTTTTTATATTTGTGAGTTAAATAAAGTTGTTAACAATATCATTATCACCGCCAGCTGGAACATTATCGTCTTTAGCAGAAAGTACAGTAGGATTAATTAAAAACTATATCCTTCTTTAAGACTTAGTGGAACATTCTCTTTTTACAAAATTGGTTCTATTTCTTCATTTTTTTAAGGAAAAATTGATGATTGGGACCCTGTTTATTTTTTTTAAATTTTACCCCCATATCTTTATATATATAATTTAACTGTACGTGTGCATGTCACTGAACTCCTTCTAAACGGCTAGACCGATTTGAATGAATTTTTTTGTATTTCTGGCGCCCTGGATGGCTTAGATTCAAAAATCAGCCCGGCAGATGGCGCTTCAGCCGAGGCAAACCCGGGAAAATGTGTTTAATAGTAAATTAGTAGGCCGATTTGGGTAAAATTTAAAACACAGATTCCTTCAGACATAAAAAATAGTATGACATAATAACAACAATAGCAATGGGTTAAAGAGAAAGGGGAAAATTCGGGTTAACGGGGGGCGAAAAAGTACTTTTTTAACTTTTAAGGTATTTTTTTAAATTTGGCAAAACGACGTTTGCCGGTCAGCTAGTTTATAATAAATTTTTTAAATCTATAAAAGGTTTATTGAACGAAATTTTCATACAAAATTTGGTTTACATATACATATGTTTTCCTAATACATTTTCCTAATTAAAATTGTATATATTTTTTTTAAACTATTAGTTTAAAAAAATCATAAACCGATTAAACAATTTTTAATTAATTCTCCGACCGTCCTGCAAATTGTGGGCTGTGGAAAAGTGTCTGCTCTCAAAGCAGATAAATTTAGGTTTTATTTGGATGAAGCAAAATGATAACGCCAAGCCAATGGATTGCTTTCCTGTTTCGAAAGTACCTAAGAACCCTGACTGACTTTTAAACGAATTTTTCTTCTATTAGACAACATGGCAAACAATACTTAGATATTAGGACAGACACAACATACTGTGGGTTTTGCAACTTGGTGGATAGACCTTTGAGCATTTTCATTTGTCCACTTTTCTTGGCTACAACAGTTTATACGACAAACGAAAACACATAATTTTAATTTTCTGCTGTCTCTTTGCGCATTTGAAGTTGACAAACTTTTAGATAAAAAAAATAAACTCATTTCCTAACGCTAAAAATTTCTAGTTCTTTTTAAACAACCTTGTAAATTTTTTTTGTCAACATTTTATAAATATTTAATTAATTCAAAAGCCTTAATAAATGTTCTATAACTTTAACATTTAAATCAGCATTTTGGAAACTTTAATTCGAAAAACCCACTGTCTGTCTGTAAGTATAATAATGCATTGGTGCATGTAAGGTCCCAGATTCTTTTTTTCTTTCCATTTTTTTCCTTTTTTTTTTCTTTTTGTTTACAAACCATAAAACTTCTGCTTAGAGTTACGAGTAACAAAATAATAAATTATATAATGTTCACTGCATAAAAAATTCACATATTCACACTCTTTCACATCTGTTCACAGTTGTTTGGTCTATAACCAAGCCGTGAAAAACTACAACATACATACTCACTTATATATATTTCATAGATACAATTGTCTTACACTGAGTGTGTGAAAAAAAACCATATGAAATCAAAATGTTGTAGTAAACGCTTGAGAGATTTCTATAGGTTCCCCTGGGGTTTTCAGTTGTTCCAGCCTTACTACTGACTGTCGGATTGTGATGTTTATGACGCACCTTAACATTACATTATCATTATCTTTCTGTAAGAGAATGTATAAAGTTTTTCGCTGTGATTGTTGTTGGTTGCTATTTTTGTTTAAAGCTTTTGTGTGATTTACAACCTGTTGCATGACTAGATTTAAAGTTTAACAAAAAAAGTTTTATAATTTAAGGTTAAAAGTGTTAAAGTATAAAAATATATACTTGTCGTTGTGTTTAAATATTTAGTAATTTTTTTTAATGAAATTTAATTAAACTAAAATTAATTTAATGCCTCAATAATATATAACGATGAAGGGATAATAAGTTTTATATATTTAATTTTTTAGGTTAAAATAAAAAAAATATTTAAAATTTAATATAAATAGAAAATTCTTCGAATAAATAGAAAATGAGAATTAAAAGAAAAGTATCATTAGTCAAAAATATTTTAAAATTTATACAATTTTTAAAAATAAAAAGTAATTCTGATTTTTTTACAAATTAAAAATTTATTTTTACAAACGATAGGTAGGTAGGTAGGTAAGTCGATAGAAGGAGCCTCGAAGGGTCTCATGTCCTATAGGATATAAACTCAAGCCTGCAAGTCGTCTTGTTGTGTGCTTCTTGCGGTATGAAAAAGGGGAAAAGGGAAAAAAGAAAAGCGAAAAGATCGAGAAAAACCGCAGTCATTTGAACGAATTTCCTCAGTGCTTCCATCCTAAACCTCCTACGTGAGCCACGTCTGGTATCGTGTCCCACATAAAACACTGGGCCCTTGCATGTGCAAAAGCAGGGCAATGGCATAGGAAGTGTTCCATCTTTTCGATGAGCTTCCAGCATGTTCTCCACAACTCTCATCCTGTGGAGGTGTGCTCGTAAGATCGAGTGTCCCGTTAGTGCCCCCCGGGGGTAGTTAGAAAAACATCATGATGAAATCTCCATCATGGTGCTAATGCCCTCGTGGCAAAAGAGGCTGCCTTAGCCTCGGGTGACTGGACCCAAATTGGTGATCCACCAGAATCAATCTGGTACCACGGGAACCAGTGAGCCCCCAGGACTTGTCCTGGACTGGTTAGTTGGTTGAGGTCCCTTCGGGGTCCACGTGGTGACTGTGGTTTGATACCTGGGCTTCGCATTTATGTTGGACTAACAGAAAGAAATGTCAATTTGTCTGATATTCGTCTTCGGACTTATTTCGGACGGTTAAATAAACATCTCTATGAGTGTTACTAATAACACATGCTGTGCAAAGAAGCTCGGAGTCCTGGCTGATGCTTGTGCTAGTGACAGACTTCAGTCATCCGGACCTTATCAGACTCTACCTAGTAATAGGTAGATCTGACAGCAAAAGGGAACCTTGATAGCCCGAGCTCTTGAGCAAGGTGCCTACTCTATTATCCAGAATCATAATGGGGTGGATAAGTTGCTACCTGTGTGTTCCTTGCAAGTTCACACAGGGCCGATGGCTAACGCATAATAATTTAACTCGTGGTTAGACCACTGTCTGGTTATGTCACTCGGGGACGATACAAACACAAATCTATTACACGTATGTCCCGTTAGTGCATTTTTCTAAATTCCGGTTTCTCTAATTTCAGGATTTCCTTTGTCCTATCACCCCATAGGACTCTAGTTATTCTTTCCAATGTTTCATTGCTCCACAATTCTTTGTGGTTTATTTTTGCCCAGCTTTTTAACTCGGCCTTCGTTGCAACGATGGGTTTTGAGTTCTCAAGCTCTACTGCCTAAAGATTTTTAGCCCTGATTGCCAGATTATTTGCCCGTTTATTCCCAATTACAACTCAATGGCCAGGTACCCATATGATCTATTTTTACAAAAATTTTATATATAATTCGTATATTCTATTTTCTTTTAATTTCTTTGTTACTTAAAGTACCAAACAAGAAATCGTATCTCACTTGGCTATAGTTTCGAAAAAAAACATTTTTTACAATTTTTAAAGTGAATTAGATTTGAGTTGTAGCGTGGTCGGTACGACGTCAAATGAGTCGGCCGGAGTCGACTTTAGACATCGTACCGAAGTCCTTACGACCAATCTATGTTGCTTAGGCCTTTTTTAAATATGTCGTTTTCTTTTTAAAAATCAGCTTTTAAATAATTTAAAGCAAGCCAAACGTTAAGTCGAAATATTTGTTAACCCTCGGGTCAAAGAAGATTTTTCTATGTCTTCCCAAATAAAGTTTTTTTGGTTTATAATTTCCGACAAACAAAGACTTTTCGAAAATTTTTTGAAAAGAAGATTTTTTAATTGTCTTTATTTTAATAAAAAATTTATTAAATTTTCCTAATTTTGCGATAGTGGATATCTTAACGTAATAAAGATTTTCCTTTAAAAATATTAGAAACAAAACATATATGGACATACATACATGTTTAAGTGCGATTTAATTGTTTTCTACATATGTATGTACATACAAACCCATAAACTTACTTAAATATTACCATATAAAAGTTAATAAATGTCCATGTGTATTCAAGGATTTCAATATTTCCCCTTTTTTCTACTTTGGCAAACAAATGTTAATGATTTTTTATTGCCAACTAGAATAACTAGAATATTTTCCATTGGAAAAATACGAAATAAAATGTTAATATTTATTGAAGGCATTTTTAATCAATTGTCATTTACCATACTAAGGTCGGGGCTAAACATATAGAAAATTAGCACAAAAAAAAAAAACAATATCAAGAAAAGTGTCAAAGAAAATGTTTGCTATTGGAATTTTTTGCATATTCCAACAGGCAATAAAAACATAAATTAATATAGAACCAAATATAAAAAAATACAGACAAAAGGTATTTTCTTAATACACTTTTTGTATCTTTTTAAACTTAAGCCATTTTTCTTATTATAATTTTTTTTTGTCATTTATTTAAAATTGCAAATATTTTCTGTTTGAAGCTTTTTCAAAGGAGACGAGTGAAGACTCCTTTGTGTATGTATGAATGTGTGTGTTGTTTTTGCTTTGCTCTGACACGTAAATTAGACAAGACAACAAGTGTTATGTGATGGTGAAAATACCATAAATTTCAATGTGCTCACAAATACTTAAACATGTCAGACCGTCACTTTTAGTAAATACTACTTTCGTGGGTTGTGTATGAGTATTTTCAAATAATCCCTTTTATTCGCGGTTACTGTTTGCTTTAAAGTCTTGTGTTCTAGGGATGTAAGAATTTTTACGCAAATTTTTGGGGTGAGAAAAAAAGAAATATTGTCAACAAGCAAGTAAAAGTCTTTGAAAGTGCAACAATTACACTTGGGAAAATTTGTGGTGAAAGCAAATTCGAAATGATAGAGCTTGTGGCAGGTGGGATTGAACGAGATTGTTGCATTAAGAAAACAGAAAATTTGTAAAGTCACAAGACAAACAGAATAATAGTATGAAATATTTCTAGAAGTTCAGAGTTTATTAAAAACTTTGAACAAATTGCAAATTTATAGAAACATTTATTTGAATTAAATTATTATTAGAACTTATTGTAAATTGACATTTTTTCAATGATTTTTTTTAATCCTCCACCACTACTAGAGATAATAGAAAGTGCATATAAGTTTTTCATTTCGTATTTATTGCCAAGAAATATTCACCTTAGACCCAACTAAGCATATGTCCCTGCGATTTAAATACAAATTATTTCAAATAAAATTAACTTTTTGTATTAAGCATGTAGCTGCAAATTTATGTCTAAAAAGCGCCAACCTCTCAAAATTTTCTAACAACAAACATTAGAACAACAATTAATTGCTCCTGTTACGTCTTTAGTTTTAAACTTGTGCTTTTGTGCAAACACAATACGTGCGTGTGTGGGATTGAACATCCAATATGTGGACAGTATTAGTGCTGATTATAAAAAATAAAAATTAATACAAGTTTTGAACTAATGCATAGATTTATTTACAACTTGAAACATTTAAAAAGGAGGAGTTTGAACACTTATAATAATATTTCGAAAAGAAAAACTTCTGGGTTTGGATGCAATACAGTAAACTAAATTTAACAAAATTAACTGTGTTTTTTTTTATGATATTAAGTAAATATGGTTTGGTTATACTCTGATTGTACGGAAAAGATTTTTTACTTCATAATGTTAATGTAAAGTAAATCCGGAAATATCTTTTTAGAACTTAAATAAAAGCAGACCTATATGCGTCATAATTAAATATTTTATAAAATAATAATGTCATTTTATAAACTCTATATTAACAAAACTTTCTAAACTTACAACTACGGAAAGCTTTTGGTAAATTCTAACTCTCATATTCATAATAAATTTTAAAGTTTATTCAAGGTTTAGTAAAAGAAATTCACATACAAAAAGTATTTATAAAACTTTGATAATCAGAAATATAAAAAAAATAGTTTCATTTAATATAAAAGGAACTAAAATAGCTTTAATAATTAAACTTACCCTAAGTCATGCTAATGTTAATTGGCGTATTCGAAAAGCTTTGTCTGGACCCAGAAATAATTGCAGAATATTGATTTTTGTTAAAATAATTCGCCAGTTTAAATCCAAAGGATTTGTTTTGCAAATCAAGACTTAAATAAATTATCTAACAAAAATTTAAAAAAAATGTTTATTACATATTTTCATATAAAAATCCAACATAAAAGAATACTAGTTAATACACATTTAAAAACTTTTTATACATACATATCTACATATGCATGTATATGTTAAGATTTTTGTTCAAATAAAAATTTTTGACTTACATATTTTAATCACGTTTTTTTTTTGCAATAAAAGCCTCTAAATATTAAAAATTCCTTTCAATCATTAATGCCAATAATCAATGTTAATTTTTTTAAGTGTATCAATAACATTTTTAAAATAGTGACATATTTTTTTTGCTCTTGTCTTATACATATATTTTTCGCTTTTTCCATACTTCTGTTTGTTTAGAGAGTTGAACAATTTTCTGTCACAAGTATTTTGTTTTCGCATTAATTTTCTATGAGATATAAGATGAAAGAAAAAAAAAACGTTTAATACCCGGCATCATTGACACATCATAAAATAAACAAAAACAAAATGTTGTTGGTGTTGCTGGTTGTTATTAAGACGGATATTTATTAATGCCAACAAAAGCTTAGCTAATATGCCTTGAGCTATGCTATACAAAATAAAACTAAATAATACAAGTTTACCCCTACGCAGAGACAAAAAACAACAACAACATTCTTCAAAACAACAAATTACTCCTCAATTCCTTAGAAAAATAACAAAACCAAAATAGATGAGAAAATATTTTACAAAATCAAGTACTTTAATTCATCTTTGTCTAATATAAACTAAACCAGCTTTATCCAACAATATTTTGCTTGTTGCAGAAAATTATTTTTGCTAAATAGAAGTTATTTTAGTTATTATTCTTTTAATAATATTTTTTTTTAATTTTAAATTAAAACATAATGATAAACGAGATGCCTGATAACAAAGTAAAATAATACTCAAATATTTATACTTAAGTTTTATTTTACTTTGTGGTTCTTCAATACACCTAAAATTTTTTTATGAATATGGGGGTAAATAATTTAGCAACAGGTTTAAAAACTGGATTTCTTACTTTGATATTAACTAAAATCTTAATAATAAATAATCAAAATGTTTATAAATTGGTTAATATTCGAATCTCTTACAGTGTTACCGATTTAGCCCATTTTTGAATAGTCTTACCTTTCTTTATTTTCGTTCAACTTTAAAATTTTGCTTTTAAAATCTTATTAATTTCAACAAACATTATCAAAATAATGCAAACAAATTTCTTACTTAAGATTTAAAGTAAACATTAGTTACCAAGCACTTTTGTTAAAAAAAAACATATGCAAAATAGTACTTAAGGTATAAATGATTTAATGCATTTTGGCAATGCTATGTACTTAAGTTAAGTTAGAGGCAAAACTTTTTTGTTCTTCAACCATATCGTTGTAAGTCTTTATTTTTCCAAAATGTGCCATTTACGAGTGTAATGTTCTTTTTTTTGTAGTTCGTTAAACTTTATTTATGTTCATAAAGCCCTTATATGTTACATTAGCAGCAACAAATATGTGTAATAAAACTACTGATAACAATTTTAAAATGTAATTTGTTTAAGTGTTTCGGTGCTATTGATATGTGATATCAGAAACTTAACACAAAACGCTTTAAAAGAACATTGAACCCCCCAAAAAAAGCTTTTTAACATAAAAATTTTATTTTAGTAACTGTTCGGCATCATTAAATATACACATGCAACACAATTACTGTAAATGTTTACATTTACAACTAACAATAGATAAATATCTCACCCCAAAATTATAATTTTAGCATTAGCACGTTTGTATTCTTCTAAACCTATAATCATGAATAAAAGTTTTGTCAGCCTTTTAATGTTAACCTGTTGGCTAAGTGTGGCCTACAGTGAACCCAGCTACGAAGATTCAGCCTCTTCAGTCAATACTCCAAATGCTGGACATCAAACGAATTCCCTGTTTAATACAAACTTAGACAATAATATAGTCGGCGATGGTGTGGAGGGAACTGCTTTGGGTGGTAAGGACAACTATGATAAGAGAGTTGAACGTTATGCTTTCGGTTTGGGAAGGAGAGCTTATACTTATACAAATGGCGGCAATGGGATTAAGCGTTTACCTGTGTACAACTTTGGCTTAGGTAAACGGGCCAGACCTTACTCCTTTGGCTTGGGTAAACGATCGGACTATGAGGATTCGGATGCACAGATCGCTGAAGACTTAGATCGGGCCTATAATGCAGCTTTTATGTTGGGTTAGTATATACATGTGTCTGTTATTATATCAAATTTTGACAGACAGAAACATTTGTACAGCGGATAAGAATATGTTTTGAAAAGTAAATTGGGCAAGTAATCGCCAAGGCTATCACATTCGAAATTTTTTGTCCTAATTGGCATGTGCTTTAAAAAAAATACAACGGTGGTAAATATTTCAAACTAAAATCTATTTCTGATCATCAAAGTGAAAGACAGCGTCTTTTTAATTAGTTTAATATTTTTAAATATCAAAACCTCATGTCGTCAACATCAAAATATCATCTAATTTGGGTTTTTTAATCGATGTCATATCATAAAATTAAGCACCAGTAATAGATATTGCTTAACCAATGATGTGACACGTTCAAAAGACATTTGCTTTTTAACAACCACAATAGAGTGAATTGCATATGCGGCCATTTTGAAAATGGTTCAAAAATGCTTTGCCGCTTAGGATGCTTTGTTCGATGATTTTCATGTTCAATATTTAGTCTTCAATTCTTATATCAAATGAACTTTTTATCAATATATGTTTCCGAAACTAAATAAACAAGTGTTACTACTAGCACCACCTTCTTAAAAAACCATCTTTACAGTTGACAAAATCTATCACTTTTTCGACTATATTTTATATGGAAATTTCAAACAATCGCTGCCAAAGTTTCATTTTAAAATCGATATTTTTCGTAAAATGCCAAATTTTAACTGCTAACAACTGTCAGCTTTAGATTTTTATGGCTACCAACACTTACCGCAAAAATGGCGGTAAATTCGAAAATCAATTGCAAATTTGTGTGGTTTGCTTTTTGAATATTGCAAACCTGCAAGAGTTTTCAAGTTTTAAGTAAAAATGTTTAGGTTAAAAAAGAAAAAAAATTTTAAGAAATGTTTAATAAAATATTGGTCGAATTGAAAGGGGATTTATGTTTTATTTCTAAACAATGTTTATTTTCAGATGAAAAACGCAATCGTCCCTACAGCTTCGGGTTAGGCAAACGCGAGCCCTTGAATGAAGAACGTCGGGCAAATCGTTACGGCTTTGGCCTTGGACGTCGCTAAATTATTTTTTTTTAGGCTTAAACCTACCAAGTCACACTCTCTGCTAGCAACCTTAAACAACAAAAAAATGTTTCTAGATTTTTTTATTTTATTAAAACTAATTAAAGGAAAAACCAACTAAAATCGTTTAACAGAATAACTTTAAAATCGTGTGTGTGTAAATTGAAAAAAAGGAAAAATTAGATCCAGCCTAGTTTCGTTTAATCAGTTTTAATAAAATCGTAAAAGTCTCAAAAAAATGATATTAAATATACAAAATAATAATAAAAAAAATAGAAATGGTTTTATTTGAAGGGATAGTAACATCAATTAATTTATTAAATAACTGTGCAATAGTGCAAATACATAACAATTATATATATAAATAAATAATAGAAATCTATTTTAAGTTAAGTTTTCAATTAATAATATTCATAGAATTTATTCATTTTTATCATTTATTTGTGTGTAGTTTTTAGTATGAGTGCCATTTTCAAATAAAGAAACCTAAAAAAATTTAACAAAATGTATACAAATATAAATTAATATATACTTTTAACATGTAAAAAAAGAAAAACACGTTTTAAAACACATTTCAACATATTACAAAAACAGTTAAAGTTAAGCCCATTTAACTAAAATTCAATTAAAAGCAAAATGAAACCCTTACGATTGTATTGAAATCAATTAAATGAAATTAAATAATCAAATTTTAAATATTTTCATTGGTGTCGTCCTACAAAATTTCAAGGTTTTTTGTGGACTAAAAAAAGAAATTAATTATAATTTACTTATAAATAAATTATAGAAAAATACATGATTGCATTCGTTGTTATATCTGCTAAAGCAAACGCTTAAGAAAAATACATAAAAACTAAAATATTTGAACAAAATTGTAATGTTTCATTTATTTCTTATAAATAAGCAAAAGGAAATATAAACTTTGTAAATAATATTGTTTAACATTTATGCATAATGATATCAATAAAAATATATTTGAATAAAAATCACATACATATACGTATAAAACTTATTATAATAAATAAAATTAACCTTAACAAAAAATTAATAAAAACATTTAAACAAAACATAATATATATATGTATGAATATCAGTGTCTATTTATCCAGCATTTAAATTTGTCGTTTTTATTTGATTTAACGGTGACAGCGACATCTGGCGTGGAGTAGTAGAACGCTGGTGTTTATTCGGGTTACGAATCATGGGTTAATGGCTGTGTTTTCTGGTTACAGAGGCATATATATATGTAGGACTTATATAGTTATTACATTTATCAGTAACCTACGGAATAAAGACTGCAAGAATTTTTAAAAATTTTTTTTTTTATTTATTTTTTTTTTTGGGTTTTTTTTTTCTTTTAAGGCAAGCAACGTAAAATTCTAAAACACTCAGAAAAAAAATATTTTTTTAAAGAAAAGCTGTATAAAAATTGAATATTTTTGGTATATACATACATACAGAGAATATAATGTATTGGTATCAAATCGTACAAACTATTTGGCCACTTAGCAGATCCATCCACTTTTTAAATTTTGCAACGCGACAATCATCCTCCTATTCGCCAATAAAACTAACCAAACACTGAATGTTATTGGGTTAATAGTGTTTTAACATTAGCTCCAAATGCCATTTCTTCTCTTAAGCTCTTTAATAGTCGTTAAATGGTTTAAACTGTATTTTCACTAAAATAAACTAGAGTTGCTTTGATTACCAAACTTATTAAATCAAAATTATAATGAGTTTTCTATCACGGCATTTTAGAATTTTTAGTAAAATAAGTTACATATATAAAAATATTTACTTCCAACAAAGTATTAATTGACTTAATTAATAATTTAAAAAAAAATTTTAATGCTAATTATATTGTTTTAAACAATACATAATTAATTTATTATATTTAGGCACCTGTTAGTTTAGTTCCTGTTAGTAAAAGGTAAATTTAGCTATCGTGAGGAATAAAGTTTCATTTCATTATTACAACTTGCATTTGAAATAAATCTTATAATTTTCAAATTATGCCAAGCCCACATAAATACTGGTTTTTGTTTACCACAGACTACAACCTTTACATAAAAATGAGGAGGCTTGAATAGTTGAATAAGAAAAAGTGGCACCTTTATCTAGTACAGACAACCTTAATTAAACAAACCTTACGTTAAAAGTTATAGTTAAAAAGAACTTCCCTTTAGTTTGTCGTTCACTTTTAGACAGAGTACCGAAATGCTCTCTCACCTCTCACTCATGAG
>NDXZ01047683.1:0-10081 GCA_003055125.1 Paykullia maculata
TACCCTTAACACATGTGTGTGTGTGAAGGGTATAAAAATTATTCATATTTACTTCTTGCATTTTGAGCATCACTATTAAACCAGCTTAGAAATTATTTTAACTGATAATCTATAATAATAAACAAGATACACACGTTTCTCCTTTGTATGTTTTTTTTTCAACTAACTACTACTCTACTATAATAATTTTGCTTCTAGTTATATACGGCCGTATCTATAACGAAAATTTAGCATGGAGTTAGCATAAGTGCCTTTTTTGTTGTATTTTTTATCCATTCTGCTAAGCTTATGTTAACTTAAAATCAAACTCTTAATATTGGCAGCTAGAAATTCTTTATAAATAAACTCTTTTCCAACTCTCTGCTTAGCCGATTCGGCGTGCAAGTGGACAGAAAGTTGTGTGCGATGTATACATAGTTTCTAATTTTTCGTGTTAGATACGGCCGATAGAGTACAAACAAACAAAACTAGTATTTATATAATAAAAGATGATTACACTGAATAATTAGTGACAAATATAATTACAAAATAAGATATTTTCCACATTTATTATAAAACAAGTAAGAGCGCTATATTCGGCTGTGCCAAATCTTATATACCCTTTATCAAGTGTATTTATGTATGTATGGGTACTTAAAGTCTTAAAAAACTTGACTTTTTTATGATATCAATTTTAGTCTATATAGGTTTTTCGCCCATATCTTTGAGGATTCTAGTTCAATTAGTAAATTTTTTTTCAAATTAATTTTTGTGTAAACAGAAATTTTTTTGCTTATATCTTGTTAATTGCCGGCTTTTGGTGATTTTCAACAGTAAGAATCTTGGGGAAATTTCTGATTGTTTGATATGGGTCCGTACGACATCGACGGGCTGAAAAAAGTTGATTTCAACAGACGGAAAGACAGACAGATGGACATTGCGAAATCGACTTCGCTATCTAAAGGAATTCGGAATAAATATACTTCATGGGGTCGCAAATAAATATTGTAGAAATTACAAACGGAATGACAAACATATATATACCCTTGCCACCTGTGGTGAAGGGTATAAATATATAATAATTAAATATATAATACATATGTTAGTATGTATGCCATACATAAAGAATTAACTCATTATTTTTTATTACCAAATTCAAGGTTTATTTGTTTAGTGTGAAAATTATTGATTTGTTTTAAATGGTGGATACACATACATATGTTAAAACGCATGTACACAAATTTAAATCAAAAACACTTTTTTAAATTTTAATTAGAAAATCTGTGGAAACCATTAAACCTTTATTAAAAACATACATAAATATAAAATTTAAGTTAAAAAAAAGGGTTTTTTAACATGTCAACGAATCTGCTGCTATGATTTACAATTTTTGAAAACCTTTTGTTACAAGGAGTTTTGTTAAACAAGTAGTTTTTGTCATGTGATAGTTAGTTTAGTTTAAAAGAAAATAAAATACACCTCCGGCTCTGACGGTCCATCAAAAACTAATTTGTCAATAACATATTCGCCGCGTTTTTTTTTTGTCTCTGGCGGTGAAATCGAGAACTTTAACTCGTTTTTTTGATTATTCGGTTAACAGTCTTCGAACTGGCAAGACATCCTCCGGCTCCCCCGCCATAATTTCATAAGCAATAATTCCCATTTTATAAGTATTCTTTTGTGTAATAAAATACATACCAACATATGTAAGTACAATTTAAATTGAAACAAACTGTGTCCGGTTTTTTATTTAACAAAGGAAAATCCCCCGGGTTTCAGGAACCTCTTCCTGCCCTTAGTCCTTTTGAAAGTTTGCCCCTGCCCCACACTGACCTGATTAGAATGGAAACTTTTTCCCGAACATTCACTGGCCCCAGTGAGATTTTAAATGTGTTAAGTTCCCTGCACAGTCAGATTTAAACACCTTTAAAAACATAAACAACTTTGACAGCCGGCTAAAGCGAAAATATTGCAGAAAATAAAAATGTGCACAGTTCAACTTCTAGCATCATTGAAAACAGAACATGCTAAACTTATTTAAAAGGTGGATGCAGCCATTTTGTGCGAACAAACTTTATTTTATCGACAGTTTTCTGCAACACGTATTACTCATGTTAAGAGTTGACCGGACAAAATCATTTGTCTCTCTCAAGAAGAGAGACGAAAAACTCAATTAAAAAAAAATGTGTAAATCCACCTTAAGACTACATTTTATGCATCTTCGTGATTAGGGCCGCTCTGTAGTAGTTCCGTTAATGAAGATAGTTTGATTATGCCTTTAGCTGCGAGATCATGTGGAAGAGTAATATTAGATTCGCTCAAATGGGAGTAAAAGGAATTAATTTACTTATATTTATATGTATATTGTAGCTAAACCTTTTCTAATATTTTCTCCAGAATAATAGCATGTTTAACCCTTTCATCATTAACATGTAGAATTTAACACAATGATAAAACCTAATACAGTTACAGAGATCGATTTTCCTAGTACTTTAAAATAATATATGGCAACACTTCACATATGATTTTATAAACCATATAAGCTCATAAACAGAAAATATGTGTAACACGCCCACCTCCCATACAATGAGTATTCCTTAGTTTATATATTTTCTTTATTGTTAGAGGTCATAACTTAATATTTAACTCTTTGTTCTCAATAAATGTACGTAAAATAAGTGTGACACGATTCGTTTTAATCCTACCTTTTACATATATATGTTTGTACTTATGTACGTAACACGTATCCTATACTATTATACAATACGTAAGAACTATACAACATACAATATACATACATGCATATGAATATGTTATTTTACTTTAAGAATACTATTTTTAAGTCAAAATTTTTAAAAAAAAACTGTTTTAATAATGATTTTCCGCTTTTCAAATCGAGGAAGTGTATAAAAATGATCAATCAATTTATATAGAAACGTATGTTTGGTAAGTCATCTTTACATGTACTTACATACATACATACAAACATATTTACAAACATAATGTATTAGCGGTGTGAGGTATTTAGAGTTTGACACAGCTGACTTTAATATTCTTACTTTGATTGTTTACTTTAGAAGATTTTAAAATTTCCAGCACGTCATTTGCATATAATTTTGCTTAAAACATGATTTATGAGGGTGCGAACTACACTCACGTTTTATATGCTTCATGTTTTAGCAAACAGTTTTAATAAACATATTTGTGTGTGTGTGTGTTTGTATGCAAAAACTACTTCATTTTATGTGATTTGTTTGCATAATCAGCACTCTTCGTCAGAGCGAAAAAACTAACAAATGCAAGTGGAAGTATTTTCAATTAAGTTGTAATGAATTTTTAATTAATTTTGGTTTTTTGCTGATTAAAGATTTATGTGAGGATTGTTAAATATGGATTGTATTATTGGACTGCATGCAAATATAAAATTGCGAATACATAGTTTTTTTCATTTTTATTTAAGATAACTTGCTTCGTAAGTTAAAATTAGTTATAATTTTAATCGTTCAAAAGAAAGTTTTAACGCCAAAAAAACTTCTAATAAATCGTGTAACTTGTACTAACTTAAATTTTTATTGGGGAAAAAGAAGAAATTTTGTTTTGTTGTTGAAATCATATTATTTTGCCAACATTATTGTCATTCATTTAACTTTTACTAGAATGTATTTTTGAAATACGCTCTCAAATATTCAAAGATAGAAAAATGGATTTACTTGAAAAAGCGCAAGTGCACAGTGGGCCCAACCACAAACCAATGTTGAAACCCAATTTTTCAGAAAATATTCCTTAAAAAAATATCTTAAGTAGTAAAAAGTTTAATTTTTTCCCTTAAAAATAACCAAATTTCCTGGAAATCAAACAAATTTATTTCAAGAGATATTTTCTTCTTAACTGTTAATTTGTTAAAATTTTTTGTCTCTTAAGTATTTATGCACTTTCGTTGCAAGCACTTAATTGAAATTTTAATTTGCCAAGTTTTTAGTTAAAGAACAGGTCTACTTTTTAGGCATATACATACATACATACATTTTTACAAGTGTGAGCATCCTTGAAATATCAAATCCACACTCACACAATAATAAATTTAACTCTTAATATTTATGTCATATAATCTGCTGAGTAATGTCATATACATTTGTAATTTGTTGTTAACCGTATACTTGTTAATGTCATAAAAAGATAATTATTTGATTTTATAATTTATTTAATAAGGCACGTACTGTATGTCACATGCACAGGTGTACATCCATATGTATATAAAAGACATACATACATATACATGTAAATAAAGTACGTTTTGAATTTAACCAAACGTATTGGCTGGATGCAAAATATAATTTCGGCGACAACTAAAATCATATTATGGAAAATGCTTCTTTAGAGAAAAATCAAATTAAAATCGATTAAATTAAATATTAAAATCAAAGAAACTTTGGGTTTTTAAAGCATTATTCTAAAAGATTCTAACATTACTTTATCAACATTCCTTACAAATGCTCTTTTGTTTTATGAAAATTTTATTTATTTAATTAAATTATTACAAAATAGCAGCCTAAGTTCTTATTTCAGCAAACACATAAGTGCAAGCTTTTATTCTAAGAACTCTCTTTGAAGAGACTTTACTTTTGTTCTTTGCTTTCTAGATTCTCTCTAGGTCGTCTTCTAAAATTTGTACAAATAGGGTATCAAAATCAATCAATTGTTTTTTTTCGACCTATTACAAATGTATTGAATTCTAAAAATATTTAACAGAATTTCTAGAGCTTTTGATACGTTCAAGAAGATTAAAAATCACTGGAGCTGGCAGCACTGTTTTATCTCTGTATTTTGATTTGCCATTTACTGTAAGGTGTACAATTGTATTAATCTTTACATCATTTTGATAAATTGTTCAGTAATTTAAATGAAAATTGTAAAAAAAAATCAGAATTCTTGATCTTTTATTGCTATAGCAAACATAGCACACAAGAAAAAATCAACCCAAATGTTGTACATAGTAACATTAATTTTATTGATCAATAAAAAACGAAAAATTTCTTAACATGGAATTTCTAATGAAACGATTTTTTTATTTTGTAATTTATACTTTTCACTTGCCATATTGTTAATATGTTTTTAGTTTTGAATATTAATTTAAATATTACAAAGTCAATATATCTTTACCAGCGTTGCCAGAAGCTTTAAAAGAAAAAAATCATCAAATTTTTTTAATTGAAAAATTTTATTACAAACGCAAAAAAAGCAATAACAATTTATTTCGTAAACTTATTTCTTATTATAGAAACTATTTTTAGTAAAAAAACATATGAAAATATGTATGCATATTCGGCACTATGAAAAATGACCCCAAAGTAATAATGAAAAATGGCTCCAATTTTTTACATTGAAAACAACAACACGAAAGTTTGGGGCCATTTTTCCTATTTTTTGGGGCCATTTTTGGTTTTGGGGTCATTTTTCATTTTTGAAATCCCCCAAATTTTTATAATTTTGGGGTAATTTTTTCATTTTTAAATTTTTTGATACTATGGAAATTTGAAAAATGGCCCCAAAATCAAAAATGAAAAATGGCCCCTAAACTCAAAAATGAAAAATAGCCCCAAAAGTCTAAAAATATTGGCAAAATGAAAACTGGCCCTAATTTTTTACATTGAAAAACACAACACGAAAATTTATGGCAATTTTTCCTGTTTTTTGGAATATTTTTTTCTATTTTGAGCTTTGGGTGATCTTTCATTTTGGGGATTACACAAAATTTTTAAAATCCTTGGGTTTTTTTTAATTTTTCGATACCATTCAAAATGGTTAACTGAAAAGCGTTTACGAAAATTAGATTTAACTAGTATAAAATAATTTTCCAACGAAAGCTGTTAAGGCTTCGCTAAAAAAAAATTGTTGTAGACAGCCGGTCTTCGGCTGGGCGCAGGAAAAATAAACTCTGGCGGATTCGAATCGCCGGCTTTACTATAGCCTTCGGCCAAGCACAGGAAACACCGGCTTCGCGAAGTTAAAGATTTTCTTGATGGAATGACTAACTACGTTCTATGAACTCTATAGCACTTTAGTCATTGATACAACGTCATGAGATCTAAAAAAAATGTTCAATGTTCATACAAACATCCATACATATGTATGTATTTGCATATATATATATATATTATTTATAAAATAAAATTGTACATCAAATCAAAAAGTCCACTGTGCAAAATATTTATAACAATCCCTAAAGTATGCTTTGGTTTGTTTGTGAAATATGCAGCAAATACACAGTTCAAAATAACACAATAAGATATTGACTTGAAAAGCTTAAAATACTCAAATTAGATTGATTAAATTTAGTTGGCTATGTTAAAGTTCACAAGTGCTCTTCTATATCTTCTATTGAAAATGACAACACATTTTTTGCTTAAAAGCAAGTTCTGCTTAAAAACCCCCTTATAAAAGTTAAATAAATAAAAAAATCTTGTTAAATATTGTCGAAATGTGTTTTGTCTGGGATTAAAATAAATCCATTAAAGATTTTTTTAAATGCAAATTTTTCCACCATGGCAAGCAAAATAACTGCAATGCGAAAAAATATTGATTAAATTCTGCAGAATATTTATTCTTCTTTTTTGCTCATATTTATAAGTTATACATAGATGTATTATTTATAAAAAAAAAAATCTTTTTTGAATTGCATACATTAAATTCTATCGAATTAAATGAAAATATTGCAATGTACCAGATACAAAAAAAAAATACTTAAATTATATGTATATGTATTTATAAAGACAAAAGTATACATTTTCAAAATCTTCAAAATACATCTCGTGGACAATATTCTAAAATTTTTAAGGGAAATAAATATAAATTACTTAAATGTGTTGTGGCGCTATGCTCCAATTTTACACGACGGAAATAAATTATTATTATTACTATATGGCGTTCGGACTAGCCAATATTTTGTCCTGTCATTGAACATATGTATTTAGGTCCGAACTTGAAAACAACTTGTGTAGGCTGTTGCTGTTAATATTTTCTCCATGTTTGGCCATAGATGTCTAAGCATCTTCTCGACCAACGATGTCTGACATCAAATGTAATTTAGTGTTTTGATATTTTTATATATGTACTATGTATTTTCAAGCACTATAAAAAAATGCTTTAACAATAGGAAATATCACTGATAAAAACTATAAATCATAACATGGTCTGTCCCAACCTCATAATTTATACAAATTTCTTAAAGCTTTTCGGCCGACGTCATGTTCTCTTTCGACTCATCAAGACGTAGTATTCGTTAGGGCCGTCAACGTTTTTAATGACGATATATTAGTATATTTTCTTATTTTCTTTCAAAATTTAAAAAACATATGTACAAAAAATAAACGATAAACAGCAATAAATCCCACAAAAATGTTTGGCCGTTCAAAGAAATTTACATCCCCCAAAAGCAACGAATTAAGTAGCAGCACAACACATCAAAACCCAACAAAAAATAAAAATAAGGCACAAAAAACGAAAAGCGATCAGCACAAAAAGTCACAACGTAAAGCTCATTTGCGCACTTCTACCGCACTATCTGACACTTGTGGAGAATCGTACGCTGAAACTGATGCCAGTCATACTCCACGGATAAACCCCATCGAAAAGCATTATATGAGTAAGGCAAGACGACAAAGAATGGAAATGCGACGCATACAACTGCACAATTTACCAATGCATTCATCGAGTTCCAGCGTTGATGTGGGTCAAGTTCCCAGCTCTAGAATTCGATTTTTAAAAAGTAGAGCGAGGATGAACAAAGAAAATTTTTGGAGAAGATACAATAAATTTTTGGAACGATCATTAGATCTTGGGGAGAGTAATAGAAGCAGCAGTGAATCTGAAAAGGAATTTAATGACTCTTAATATAGCAAATATCAAAAAAGTGATGATCTAAGCGAAAGTATGCACATAAGAAAAGGACGTTACCAAATTTAACTAAAAAGAACTGAGCCAAAAACAAAAAAAAAAATCCTTTTGTTAAACTTAAATTAATAAAGCTTTAACCCCATATTAATTAACAATTTATAACTTTAATAATGGTTTATAAGATTGATTAAGATAAACCTTTGATAACTTTATAAATCGTTTATGAATGTGGGAGTTAGTTTGTCTTCTCAAAGTTTTTAGTTTTTCTTCTTAAAGTTACTTTTGAAAGAGAAACAAATCAATAATAATGTTGTCAATGTTGACTGTGTGTGTGAATTTTTAAAATTAACAGCAATTTGTCGGACAAGCAAAATTGTCTCTAGTGGCATGACAAACAGCGCGGAAGTTAAAATTTAATTTTTAATATTCAAAAGTAATTCCCTTAAGCTTTAAAATAATGGATTAATGCAATAAACATAAGGGGTATTCGTTTAATTGCTTAAATGCCTCTTATATCTCTTAAACTAGTAAAATTTCATATAAAATTTAAAGTTTAAAAGGTATAAGAGGCATGTGAGCGATTAAACGAATACTCCTATAATCTATGATCATATGTATATGTGAAGAGGTTCATAACAAAATTCAATAATTCCACTTGTTAAATTTTTCGTGTTTTTGACTTAATCCAATTCTTTATATAAAAATCTATATAACTATGAAAAAACATACTAAATGTCAATAATTTTACTGTTCATAAATACCAAAAATAATGGTTCAGAGCTAATTGAAATAATTCCACATCTATATGTGAACAACTTTAAGATATTAGTGAAAAGTGAATGGCAAACATTAACTTTATAGTAACAGTAGCTCTAAAAACTTGGACAAACATTTTTGCTAAACAGCGGTCAAATATTCCGGAGTTAGAATATTATTCAAAAATGTTTTTAGATCAACAATGAAATAGTGCCAGTCAAACAGATGACATAACTATGATTTTTTGGTAGAGAACACTAAAGTCAGAGTGTAACACAATTTTTATTTTTAACTGATTGTGTGCATTTTCATATACACAAATCTGTTTTATTTGCTACGACGAGTATTCGCAACGAAAAATTCGTCGTTCGTCCCAGTTGTGTTTTAACCATAATGTCTATATGTATGTACATATGTGTATATATTTATTAAATGTATTTTTAGTAACAAATCCCATTAAAATTCGATTGCAAAATAGAATGTGATGTAAACTTCTCTACTCTTCTTAACTCTTAATTTGTGAATCAATTGAAAAGCACAATAAATCAGTAACGAATGTCTGAGAAAAAGTAACAGCTTAAGATATTAATTCATAAAATTTTTTTTTTTAAGTTTTTAAATTATTTTGTTTTTAAGAAAATTTCACATAAAATAAATGTTTTTTTTAAACTTTTGGTGACTTCTATTACTATTATTTTGACAACCCTGGTTAAAAGTTAAGCTGAATTCACTCATTGTGTCTGAACAAAAATTTTGTACGAACAAAATTTTTTTTAAATTAAGTTTGACGTCTCTCTTTTTGTGGGAAATGATTCTACGAAGATTTCTAAGCCACTTTGCTCTAGAAACCATAGGTCTAAAACGATTTTCTATCCCGCGCAAATTTGAATATATGTTATTAGTATTGCTTCACTTCATGATTTGTGTAAAATTTTCATTAACAGGAAGGTGTTGGGAACTAAGATAATAATGCTGAGTTTTCTTTTAAGATGAAAGTCTTTACAGACTTTTCTTATTTAAAAAAATTAATGTTTTTATTTATAAACTGCTACAAAATAGTTAAAGAAATGAAAAAAAAAATTGAAGAAATTTCAAAATACGTATACTTAATAATTAAAACGAAAATAATTAAGTATACGTATTTTGAAATTTCTTCACAAGAAAAAAACAATATTTTAGAAGCAGAAAATCTTTAGGTCGATTTGCGCGGGATAAGATTTGATCACAAACCCATGGTTTCTTGGGGAATTTTTTTTAGAATTTTGCGTAGATTACGTTTTTGCTATATGATTTTTGATGAAAAAAACTGGCCCACCCTAATGTACATACTTATGTACATACATATATACATGCTATTGTACCATGATCCCTGTTTTATGACAATTTGTGTTTTTTGTACAAAAACAAAAGCAGGGTATAACTACACAAGGTAGTCCTATTGTCCCAGCTGATT
>NDXZ01047692.1:0-19884 GCA_003055125.1 Paykullia maculata
ACCCTTAACACATGTGTGTGTGTGAAGGGTATAAAACCTATGTATACCCTTAACACATGTGTGTGTGTGAAGGGTATAAAAATATAAGATTACCGATTTTTTCATTTTTTACTCTTTTTACCCTCTAAATATTTTAATTTCCAAAAATCACCTTTTAGATGGTCTACACTTAGGGTGAGCCCACACCCCCAATTTCATGTCTCTAGCTTTATGCCTTTGGACTGTAAGATAATAATTCAGTTAGTTTGTCAATCTCTTACGTTACTCCTTTACGTATATAGATGAAAAGTGTGCGTAGCATCCAAAATTTTCAAAAAAATTTTAAGCCTATTGTTTCTTTAATACTATCAATAACATGCTGTAAAAATTTAAAAAAAATCGGCGTGGCCAGCTATAAAATACAAACAAATATTTTTCATCTTTATATCTGTATAAATACAAGATAGATTGTGTCTCGACTTTTTTAGCCGCTCACTGTAGTTTCCTGTGTACTTACATACATATGTATGATAATTTGTTAATTTTTAATACATTCGTTTATATGTATGTATGTATGTTCATATGTACGTGTTTTTATTATTTTTAATATTATTTTTTTTTTATTTTACAAGATTCTGTCTAAGATTATTGCTAAAAGCAATAAATGAATTTCTTTTTAATAATGATAAATCTCTAATAAATGTTCGTACATTAATAGTTTCTTTAATGTTTTCTTAAAAAAGCTCTTTTTATTCTGTACATGGAATCGTAACTAGAAAATAATCTGTTGGAATTTTTATTTATATACTTTTGGTGTGCCAACAGTCTTCATTCAACAGTTACTAGTGTTAACATATAATTTTTTTTAAATTTTTTTATGGTACTTAAAATATTAGTTTGTCAGGAAAGAGTGGATTATAAGCGTCGACAGTTAATTTGGCAAATTTTTATCAGTTACATTTTAAAAACCTTTTAAAAGAGAAGTATGTATTTAGTAGTATAAATTTATATGTTTGAGAAAATATATGTATGTATATATTTTTAGTTAAGAAATACGCCTACAAAAATAGGGATGTCAGACTCATTGCGGCCGCCGATTAATTTAAATAGAACTATAGAGTTCTATTTTCATTTAAAATAATTAACAACAAACAAAACATATAACTTGATAGGGGTATTCGTTTAATCGCTTAAATGCCTCTTATACCTCTTAAGCATTAAATATTATATGAAAGTTTACGAGCTTAAGATGTATTTAAGCGATTAAACGAATACCACTAATATGTATGTGTGCCAAACTAATTTTTACCAATAACTTTAATCTTAATCGAAAAACAGAGGTTCCTTTGTCCGTATCGAAAAAATATATTTTTTTAAGACTAGACCCATGGCAGATAAAGGAAAAATGGGCGTAACACGCGATTATATATAATGTTCTTGTGGATACTATCTTTCAAAAATAAAACATAAAATAAGAGAGCTTATACCTAGTCAAAACGTTCATTACTTTGTAATGAGTTAAAATGTCAATTTGCTGTAATGCACTTCTTAGGCTTACAAATAAGAAACTTGTAAAATCATTAATTTAATGTCATCAAGTAACTACCTACTTACTATTATTGCATAATTAGACTATTTGCTCTTAATAAGTTTAATATAAATATGATTGAATGAACCATCAAAACTCGTAAAGGCCATGACTGACTATTCTACAAAGTCGTGCGATTATGTCAATTAAAAATTTGATACGAGTTCTGTCGTACATGAGAAAATCGCAACAAAATGTGTGATTGGATGCAACACTGTCATACAAAAAACTCATCTTTATAAATATTCTCAGTCCCAAATTTATTTTTTTAATTTTTGTAATTTTTTTGTTAAGCTGCTTTAAAAAAAGCTACTCTGATCGTACAGAAACTACTATTTTATGAAAATTTCCAAAAGATTATGAAATCGGACACACTTGTCAAAAAATCTGTCACACAAATGCACTCTTTGTCCACACTATCACACTTTCTGAACACACATTCAATTTTTGACATATCGAACGACTAAATTTGATGGTCAGTCAGGGCCTTAATCAATGATATTTTATATGTATACGGTTCTGTGAAAACGAAAATGAGTTTTGTCATTAGAAAACTATTTTTTTTTATTAATGCAGACAGGTATTTATTTAGTCTAGATAACTATTTAACTATAACTATTTACATAGATATGTATTAAAACAGATAATACAATTTGTGAATTAATCATATGTACATACATACATATGTATGCATATAATTGCATAGTAAACTAAATTTTTGTAAGGAAATATGTAAAACATTATTAAGTATAATAATTACGAATATGAACACTTTGCATTGTAAATAATCAATAGGCATAAAAAACTTTATATGGTTTTAAAAAACCATCAAAATTTTATTGGAGTGTTAAATATTATTTCTGTCAAAATTAATGCAATAAGAGTTAAGACCTCTAACACCTTTAAAATAAAAAAAAATATATAAAAAAACATTGAACTTGATATTCATTCAGAGTAATATAAACATTTAAAAAAAATATATTTACAACCTCTAACATTGCGGTTAAGCACAATTTTAGCTACAAATTTAACTGTTACCCAAATAAAAAGATTAAATTAAAAAGCACCGTTAAATTTACACAAAAAAACTTTACAACAAAAGCCGACCAAAAACACTGTTAACACTTCCCCTACAATTTAACAATAGTAATAGCAATTGCATAGTTAAAAATCCCCCACCCAGAAAAAAGGCATAGAAAAAACTATGGCTAAAAAAACAATGAATTTATGACAATTGAACACCTCAAAAAATTAGTAAAAAATAAACAAAAATAAAATAATGGCAAAAACGCCCACAGAACATCGAAAAAAAGGTAAAATCTATAAACAAAAAAAAAAAAAGAAGAAATAAAAGGCACAATTTGTTTAAACAAACAATGAACAATTTATTTTGGTTAAATTTACAAACTGAAGTAACCCTACATATCCAAACTACGCATACTTTTTATAATTACAAACGTATTTAAAAAAAATAATAATTTACCCTTTTTTATTCTTTAGCACACTTTTAAAAATTTCAACTGTTCCATCTAAAACCGGCATTTTTTTAAATATACATATGGGCATTTCCATGCCATCGGATGTGACATTTGTACGCCTAAAGATTGGTACAGATTTTGCAAAAATAGTAGTAACTGAAAAATAATTTCGCCAATATGTTACATTCAAAGGGTACTATAATTGAAAAAAAATCCTCACATTTGAAACCTTGTCACACATGATATAAAACGGAAGTGATGTTGAGGTGCATGTTAAAATATGTGCAAATCTGCGAATTTTGAAGGTTTTTCTTATTTTTTTTTCTTACACTAAACCAAATATTTTTTCTTTAAAATCCGTAATTTTTTTTACATTAAAAAAGTTTTTGGGTGATTTTTTAATGAACAAAATATGATATCGTATGTGACACACCGTACGTGACAGATTTTTCTCTTATAGTCTTCTTAAGTAATGAAATATATATTTTTTAAATACTTATTTAAACGAATTTTTCTATTTATTCTGGCTCAAGTTCATTTTTAAATTTCGTCATTATAAAGAAATTAATTTTTGTTTGTGATAATTAAAGAATGTACTGAAAAAGTAAGTTTCCCGACACTAGCCGAGTGGAATGCATTTTTGAAACCATCTACAATTTTATCATCAGCACTTTTTGAACGGTATTTTAGTGTTGGATGTTAATATCATCTATTTAACTCAAAGTATATTAGGAAATAGAATATGGTGACTGGTAGTTCCCGATATTCATATTTTCTATCACTAAGTGAGTGCAAACGAAATTTACCACAACCATTTTTTGTTTTATTTGTGGTACAACTTTTTTTTATTTTTATATATTTAATTATCACAAACAAAAATTAATTTCTTCATAATAAAGAAATTTAAAAATAAAATTGAGCCAGAATAAATAGAACAATTTGTTTAAAAAAATAAGTTCGCTTAAAAATAAAAAATTGTTACAAAATAATAACACATGGCCCGGTGCTATATCATTAATGGTCAACTATCAAAGCAAAACAAATGATATAAAAAACAAAAAAAGCTGTACTGAGATTAGAAGAAAACTTTTTAATCTCTTCGGCAGCAACATACAATAAATTAACTCCTTCCATTTATGAGCATCTGGTAATATTAATTAATTTGCTTTCACAATTTGCCACACCTTTCCATCAACTGCACATTTACCATGGGATGTTGCAAATAAGTTCCATTCTAAATATTGGCAACTAAATTCGTTTACAAAAGAAGGAATACTTTTCAAAATAAAATTGTTTTTGAATTGAGCGCTACTCCCAACGGAGAATATGTAAATAGACTTTTTTTTAATTATCTTAATAAAAAATGTATAATTATCAAGTGAACTCTGATGCATTTAATTGCAACTGTAGTTCCCACAATATCGTACGTGGCGAACTTTAAAAGATTATAAAATTTTTATTACAACAAATATTAAAAAAAATCCGATCAAAATTTGTTTACGACAAATATATTGCTTTGAACTTTTATTTAAACTGTTATTTTTGCGCTTTAAAAAATTAAAAATTGTAAGTCGTTGTTGACATATTTATGGAAATGCCCATATATTCAGTTTACATTTATTCCTGTAAAAAAAGCTTGTTAGTTGAAATCATCAAGAGACTTAAGTTAGCTCTTATTGTTATTCTCCCAAACTCAACCAACTTTATTCGTATAGTCTCTCTCTTTCTTATACACCTAAAGCCAAACGTAGTTTTTCTATGCTCTTTAAAAAAAATACTCGTTTTTCTTATATGTATATGTTTGTGTTGTTTTTGTACGAAGATCACGGAAGTGTGTCAGCAGGTCTTTTCGTATAACGGTACATTTGTTATGTAGTAGTTTAAATATATTATGGATATTGTTGTTATTATCTCCCTATACGTGGTAACATCTGACGATGATGATCGTCATTGTTATAGTATTAGTAGTCATAGCCATTAACATGCATGACTTAAATAAATTTCAAACACGAACAAAATTAAACGAATACAGTAATAATAGCGAATATTAAGTAGCAAAAAGCAGAGAAAGAGTTATGCTTTTTTTTAAAGGTTGCCAGTCGTAAGGAAATTAAACAGGAATTTGGCGAATCATAGAATACATTTTGATCAAAATTTGCTGTAAAAAATTGTGGTTATTGATAAATCTTGGTAAAACATATTTGGGGGATTCACAAGCCACTCATATGTCATATGTCCTAAAAATTTAAAATGGTTTAAGTGAATTTTCATACTAAAAGTGTTCTAAAATAATATGACTCTGAGGGCTATGTTTATTGTGCTGTCGTAAACTATGCTTAGCCAAACAGAAAAAGCAATAACAAAGAACTTAAACCATTTTAAATTTTTAGGACATAAGACAATATGATATCATAAGTTGCTTGTGAATCCCCCAATTATAACATACTTGTTTACATTTTTTTCAATGACTTACCTAGTAGCCGTCTGTATTACTTAAAATTGGTTCCTATGTATCAGATATTTACCAAGAAATAAATACTGCATTCACACACTTTTGTTGAAAAAATCCTTAGAAGCAAATTTAATTCTCTTCTGGTAAAAGATAATTTAAAAATAATAATAATTACTATAGTTTCGACAGTAGTTTATGGTTTTAATGACGTTTTGTAAATCAACTATTAAGGTTTTTTTTAACATTTCTGTAAAAAGTATGATACAGTAGTCACAATTTTAAATTTTGTTATCACAAAGCCTTATATAATACATCATACAATCAATAACGATTTCTGTAAGTTCGTACAACCAATTGTAAATTTTGCTATTTAAAAACAAGTAGTTATTTAATATATTAAAAGTAAAGACTTCTTAAAATCTGATTTGTAATCTAAAAAGGTTTTTTTTGGATTTAAAGTGGTTACTTAATGACATGAAAGTAATCAACTAAAAATATATATTTGTAAGCGAGTGTGGTATGTACTTGCCTACATTGACATCGCTATTTTAAAATGCTAACGCTGAAGTAATGCAATTAAAGTATATAAGCGTTTTAACTCATTACAAAGTAATATATGTCTGTAAGTTTTTGCTTGATGTATTATTTATATGCATTTTGTTTTGCTTTTGTTTAATAACACTATAAAACATTGGTTAGGATCATATTTCGCCTAAATTCTTGTTGTTTTAAATTATTTTGTTATAATGAAAAAAATATAGCCACATATGTCTAAATAACATCAAAATGTTAAAAGTTGAGCAGATTTGTCTGAAACCAACCAAAAAAAAAGGAAAAATCATAAAAGTATATACATTTAAAAAAACGCCATATTTTTTTTAATAAATTAAATTAAATTTCTAGTGTTTTTCCTAAACTATAAAAAAAATGTTAGTTATAAATATAATGTTAGTGTGTAAAATTTGAAAAGCTGGACGTTGATGTATTAAAGAAAATCTTTAATGCATCCGGCAATAAAATTAAGAAAGTGATCTGGCCTTCAGCAGGACGCTGAAGAAATATTTATTTTAAAGACGATATGCAAATTGTTTAAGGAGAAAGTTATGCTTATATTTAAAGAATGCAAGGAATGAAATGTTTACTTTAAATCTAAGGCTTAAAGACTCTAAAATATGTTTGTTTTTAATATTAAGAGTTCGGTTGCACGTTTGATGATGAAAGAGATAATGTGGAAGAAGAATTTCTAGAATATCCATAGCTGGTAAACATTTTTTAAGCCTAATTACCCTATTTTTTTTTTTAATAAAAGAATTAAGCACATTTATTTTATTTTTTTTTTATTAAAGGAAAATTAAACATATTGATTCCAAAATTAAACTTTTTTTGTTTAAAAATCAACAAATTGGTAATTAAACTTTTTGTATACAAATGATGGAGAGAACTTTTTTCTCTCCCACTTCCCCTCGGTTTAAACAAAACAAGTAATTGTCGTAAGTCTTTCAATTTAAAAAAAATGTTATGCTTGACTTCTTATGAATAAAAATGTTTAAAATATCAATTTGACGATTTTTAGATATGTAGGAAGTTTTACTACTTCTTATAAAAGTAAATATTTTTTACTTGCCATTTCATTTGATGAGGGAAGTTAATAAGATTTTTTTACTCTTTTATAGTTTTATGTATTGTATATTTATGTATTGTATTATGTATATTTAAAATAAATCAAATATTAATATAAATGTCCGTTTATAAGTATAAAATGAAGTTAAAGTCAATGGACATAAGCCAAAAACATCTTCTTATGATATATTTATTTGTAAACTTATAAACTTAATTAATAACTATTTTAATAAAACTTAAAACAAATTCAAAGTATTTTAATTTAAGTATATCTACATTATCAGCTTACTTCTTTATTAATCAACGTTGTGAGAAAAGTCAATGTTATCAATCTATAGTAATACACGAAGATTAAAAAAAGCATTTTAAATATTTATAAGAAAAATATTAACATTTTGTAAAGCATTCTTATGTGTTAAGAAAAATGTTATTAGTTGTGGGGTTATCTTATATTTTTACATAAAATGTCAAATATTTATCAAAATTCTTTAAAAAAAATATGACCAAAAATTATTATTTCTTATTTTAAAAAACAAACAAAAAAGTGATTTTTAATCAAATATATGGTAAAACTGAAAAATTAAACTCCGTAATGTATTTCAATTTTCCCTGTTGACATTCAGTACATATTATCTTGGAAACTCTAACTTTTAAACGAAAACAAAAGAGTAACGAACATGAGAAACCGGCAACAAAAACCTGGTTTATATGCTTGTACTTTGTTATTGTATGATATAGGTATGTACATACATACTTTTTTAAACTTTTTTCACACATAACAAAGTTTAAATATGTAGGTATTGGTTAACTAGTGGGTTGCTAGTAAAATTTTTCCAAGCTTGGTTGAACATTATTATAGTTTGGACGTTTCTTTATTTTTGTTTTTCTCAAATTCCCCACAACTACTTGATTAAGTCAAAAGAGAATGAAAATTGTTAACTTTATTTAAAAACAATTTATTTGTTGCTCCCTCTCTCTCTGCTTGAAAATGTTTAGAAACATTTATTGCAGGCCACAAATGTTGAGTTACTTGAGTGCACTTATTTATGTTGGCTTTGTACGTTTTTCTGACGCGCTTTTTTTTGTGTTGTTTTTCTATATTGTTTTGTATGACGTCGTTTTTTGGTCTTTTTCATATGAATGTGTATGTGTGTTGGTTGTGTCCGCAAACCTGTTGAAAGCGAAATTTATATAGTTTTTTAGTATTATTGCCGTTGTAGTTGTTGTGTCTATAATTGCGGTTATTTTTTATGGTTTTTGGTAACCTCGATTCTACATTAGCTGAGTTGTGTGTGAGTTTTTTCTTTAACCTGTACAATAGCTTTCTTTCTTGGCTTGTCTTTTTTTTTAGTGCGTGAGTGTTTTTTTCTCTGAAATAAACCTCTGTATACTTTTTACGTTTTAAATCAATCTCGATAAATATTTGGCTTTTTTAGTTTTTTTTTTTCAATACTCCAACTAGTAACTGTTCTTAGATAATCGCCATAAATGTTTATTTGATATTGTATAGTAGAAGTGTAATAGGGTTTTTAGTTTTTAAAACCTGTTTATTAAAAAAAAAAATTAATTTAAAAAACAATCTTAAATCATTGATAAGAATTAAAAACAGAACTACAAATTTAAAGCTTTTGGCAGTGTAACCTTAAGACTCTCTTTAACATTCTTTCTTTAACTAAAATTATTTATTTGATTTGTTGTAATCTTTGGGATTTTCAGGCTTTACACCTGTAATTAAGTGTGTGTGATTGTCTACTTGCCAGGGTGGCCCTGTCAGTATGATTCTATTGGTAACCAATCAAGCACGACATTTTACAGCAACACCGATGAGCGCCCATAACAAACAACAACAACAACAATAATAATAATTTATATGCTAATTTCTTACGTTTTTTTTTCATTCTTCTTCATTTGTTGTAACTTGTTGTTTTTGTTGCTTTTTATAGATTATTAATGTTTTTGACCTGAATACCGTTCGATTTTCTGTAAGAGTGTGTATGAGTGCGTATGAGTATGTGTTTTAAAGTATTAATCGGTCACACATATGCGTCTTTAGCTTAAATGCGTATTTTTTTAATCTTTTTAGATTTTTTTGTTTTCGTTGCTTTATCTGGAATATTTAATTATTAATATTAAACCGCGTTTTTTTTTTCTTAATTAAAATACATACATAGGTACATATGTATGTATATTAAATATATAATGTCACAAGTCTTAATTTGATTTTTGAGCTATACATACATACATATGTACACATGTATGATGTATATGATTATAACCATAACTACTATCAACACCCTAAAACAGTTAAAATTTAATATAGATATGTATTAGAAATTTTGTTCTTATTTTCGGGATTTCAAAAAAATATGTTTTATTGGTTTTAAAATTTTTAAAATTATTTAATGGATAAGGTTTTGTAGAAAGCATTACTCTAATGTTTTTAACTTCTTATTAATTGGCCTAAATGGTAAAATTTTTATTTCTTACGCCTACAATCTACATAGGTGGTAAGGGTATTTATTATGCGTTTGTGTTGATGTATGTAACGACCGAAAAATTGCCAACACCCACGTTAAATTATACCGATCGACTAAAAATAACTTGGTCCCAGTTGCTATATGAGTAATACACTTAAGACAAAGATCACTACCGATAAGCTTTAAAGTAACAAAATTCTGCCATTTTAATTTGTTCTTTCGTTAGGTTAACACTGGAATAACTATCATCGCATTTGAAAGTGTTAAAAATATTGTTATTAAGATATCAATTACTGCAAATAAGTTTTATGCACCACTGAACCTGTATGTAAGGACTCTATAGTATAGCAATTACTCCCGACAACCACATAATCCCTTAAAAAACTAATAAAATATATTAACCCATTTTGTACCAACGGTCGAGATCTCGACCACAAAATGTTGCTGTTTTTCATTAAATAATAAGAAATATTAGATAATAACGTTAAATTATTCTTTTAATCTGGTCTTAAGTTTGGTGTATTGGCTTTCCGCCACCCTTCCCCTTTTAGCGATCCACCAAGAAGGCCACAAAGTTAGACCAAAAATAGCCTATTTTTAAAATAATTATAGCTACTTGCATAAAAAATGAAAATAAAAAAGTGTTATTGATTTGCGTAGCCAACAGTTAAAATAAGTTTAACGTTCACAAACTTAAAGCTACTCCAGCTGATCGCAAAATAGCCATGTTCAAGGCTACATCAAGACCGCTGAGTTAATTAGAGCGGTCAAAATCTCGACAAACAGTTTTCTCGGTAATTAAGTACATGCAAAAAAAAAATAAAAAAGATCCGATAATTAGTTTCGCCTATTTCTAACTAGCCATGAAAATTATATTAGATATTCATGTGTCTGAACAAAAATTTTGTACGGACAAATTTTTTTTAAACATATTATCTCTCTTTCTTAAACTCAGCATAAAAAAAAGATTTGTCCGTACAAAATTTTTGTTCAGAAACAATGAGTGAATTCAGCTTATGTGCTGTTTTTATAGTACAAGTGAGCATTTTGAGTGAAATTTTTGTATGTGTTTTGTTATTGTAACAAAAACGGCACATTAATATATGTACATAAAAATAAAAATTTTAGTTTGTAAATAAATACATATTTCAAAATATTATTCAAATAGTAAAAACACTAAACTATGACAAAAAGCATTAACAGGGTTTTTTTTTCAAAAATGCGAGCTTTATTTCATCGTCATCGAAGCGTAGATAGACCAGCCTAGGAGGGGTTAAGCCCACAATTAAACAATAAACCAAATTTTCTTTTTTAAGATATAGCCCATTGAACATTGAAAGGAAAATTTACTAATTGTCCTGGAAATCGCGAAGATACGGGGCGAAAAACCTAGATGAAGAACAATTTATGTCATAAAAAATCAAGTTTTCTAAGACTTTAAATACCTTTCGAAAATGTAAATACATACATACATACATACGTATACGTATATTTATAAATACACTTCTTATAACATACCTATATGTGGTAAAGGATAAGATTTGGCACAGCCGAATATAGCGCTCTTACTAGATACATTGAAAAGTGTTTGAAATTCTCTTTTTTTTTATTGTAAATGCAATTAACATTTTAATTATTTTTTCACTTTATTAAAATCCTATACCATTTTATTTTTTATTTTGTATATTTTTGTTTAAAAAATTGGGAAAATATTTTTTAATATATACAAACTTGAATGAAAAAACTCAGATTTTTAAGCTAAGTACGGGATATCATGAGCCAACGAATGTGACTACAAAAGACTTAAGATGAACACTTATTTACAAGTTTGGCTCTTAAGTCTTTTATATACAGAAAAACATGGTGGTTTTTTAACTGTAAAGTTAAGTGCAAACTGATTGCACTTTTACACTTTTACTGCTATATAAACAATCAATTCTTAAATTTTAATAAAAATTTGTCAAACAAATTTTCTATCAATAAAAAAATGTTTGTAATTAAAGCAATTATTCGGGAATGCAGTTAGAAAGATATACAAATTCTATCAAAGAAAAGTAAAAAAAAAATATTAGTTACGCAGTGTCAACATTTTACTTTCGATACAAACATACCAATTTGTTTATTTTAAATTCGTTAGACTGAAGCATTACATACATACATGTTATGTATAAACTTTTATAATATAATATATTTTCTATTATAATATAATAATATTTTCTTTTTTCAAACTTTTTAAAGCGTGATATTTTAGTGGTCGGGTTATTTTTTTAACTTATTTTTTATAACGTAAGGTTTACCCATCCCCACTATGCATTAATAGCTTCTGGTATGTGTATAATGTTTTTGTGAAACTCTTTATAAAAAGTCTAATTTTAAACTTACACATAGATACACATATTTTTAAAATAAAATATTAATTAAACAATGACTCTAAACCTTCCTTTTGTAGAAACTGCCAATCCCCTACTACCTATTACATAAGTCAATTAATGTCAAAGTGACTTTAACTATATTAAAAGATTTAAATTCTTATAGTTTCTTTTTATATTAGGTGCCACACCCATCATCCGGTAATAACAAGCTTTCATTTTAACTTTTAATTTTTTTATATGCGCCTATGGTCCACAGTCTTATGTTTACCGAATTTTATTTAAATACATTCAAAATTGCCTCCTCTACTTTGATAACAAAATTTTCATCGACCAACTGACAGACTTTACTTGTTCGACTTAGAAAGTGATTGCAAACTAACATTTTTTTTTTAAATTTAGTAACAAAACTTTGTTTTATTATTAAAAGGCTATTAGGGGGGCCAAAGGGGGCAGTACACACAAAGGTTTAGTGTGTGTATAGAGTTGTATGCTTAAGGTTCTTAAAAAAAAATATATACTTTTGATTGAGCTCAAAAGTTGATGCTATGCCATAATGTACTGACTAAATTCCTTTAAATTTCATTTAATTGTTTGGAAACATTGAGATAAAATAAAATATTCCAAAACTCTACTAAAAGCCCCTAGATTAGCAAATATAATGGTTATTTTTGATACTTTAATATTTTTGATATTTCTAATTTACATTACTCACATATATTTTCTCTCATCTTAATCTCTCTCTCTCTCTTTCTACTTACAGATAAAAATGAATTTGCAATATTTAAAACGTTTTTTATTTATAAAAACCTGCAATTATATATAAAACAAAAAACAGCAACAAAAGTGAGCAAATTAAATACCTTCCATTGGAATAACAGTAAAAAAAATTAACATTTTTTGAAAATTATTCCCCACCAATCCCTTAATATTGATTTCCAACCAAATAAGAAATTAACATTTTGAACTATTCCCAGATTGAAGAAAGAAAAAAGTACAGCTATTTTAATTGTAGCTCCACCAAATTTAAATTATAGAAAACTTCACAAAATACCATGAAGTTTTGCAATATGAACGGACCAACAGAATCAGAAGTTGAAAGTCTTTTAATGAGTCCCTGCTGGGGTCCCACACAGAACGGCAGTCAAGATCAGTATTTACTAGATGGCCATAAATTACTATTAGAACATGACCTTGATTCTTTGCCCAGTGATACGGAACAAAAAAATTCACTTGACGTTTTGGACAATTTGCTAATGAATTCATCGTCTTTGAATGCACTGTCTGATTTGAAACCTCTGCCACCGTTTACAGGCTATACAGGACACCTGTCCATAAATGGCATATCGGGTCACCATTATCATGCTATAGCACAGAGGCTACCAGATGAAAGCAATAACAATTATATGCAATCAGCTTACCATACGGGAGCGACAAACACAAATCCTACGTCAACGGGTATACTGGGAGCCACAACAATACAATTGGCTGCCTCCTCAACGGGGACATCACCGAATGGTGGTGGTGGTGGAGGAGGTATGAGTTTGTCAAGTAGTCATAATTCATCAGCCGATCACAATATTGTTTCTTCCTCCACCTGCCTGCCTGAAAGTGTTCTTAGTTCGGATGCCGATGCCTGCCTAAACGATGTTAAACTCTTTGCCGATAGTCAATTAGATAGTAAGCTTTATTCATTAGCCGACAGTTGTGTTATGTCCAATCCCTCTAACAATGGTACAACATCGGCCATTTTAAATGGCGGCCAAGATCCCGATTCTGCTGGAGTAAGAATATATGCCGATGCTAAGGATCTAACGGAATATGTGGATATGAATTCTATAGATGATATAGCGGCAATAATTGGCAGTGCAATAGCCGATACTACGGTACCTAATCAACTGGACAAAGATGATGGCAACGACACACGGGACTCGTGGATCGATTTGGATGCCTGGATAGAGGGCAACTGCATACAACAGGAGGGTAAATTGGTTGTTTCTCAACAGGACTCTCTGAGTGAATTTATTTTACCCCAATCGCCCGTACACCCCAGTTCTACCCTGCAGAGTCTGCTGACACATGGCTACATGCCCTTGTTGCAGAATCGCCTACAAAATGGCCCACCTTCGGGCAGTATTAAGGGTGAAGCGCCTAGTTCTACCTCATTTTGTAATGAACTAACGACGGCAACCTCAACATCGGCCAGTCCCCCCGGCTCGGTAGTCTCCACCACAGACAATCTCATGATCAATCCCCGCTATCTTACCAATCCTGTTCAATATCAGATTTCCATGAAATCAGATGGCATCTGTAGCCCGGACATGATGGGCAACTATCCGCATACGACCACCATTACACCCAACGGCACACCAAAAACCAAAAGATCTAGATCACACAAAAAATCATCATCATCTTCTACGGCTTCAACCTCGCTCAGTAATGGACAGCCGCAGCAAATGAACTCCATTACATCACCCTCCTCAGTTAATTTCAATGCCAATGATCTGACCGGCCTGTTGGGCAAAGAGAAACCCGTACACCGATGCAGTATTTGCAATCGGGGCTTTCTGAACAAGAGTAACATTAAGGTACATTTGCGAACACATACTGGAGAAAAACCGTTTCGTTGTGAAGTGTGTGCTAAAGCCTTTCGACAAAAGGCTCATTTGCTCAAACATCAACAGATACATAAGAGAATTGGGCGTGACTGACATCAGAATCAAGCCTCAACGAAAACTCCAAATTTTCACTCTATACGAATGGACAATGAGGAGTTTCGTTTCAAACCGATCATACTACAAAAACCCAAAGTATTTTTGCATCCCTAATCTTATCACGCCCATTTGTAGTATGTTGTTTAACGGTTTCAAAGAAAGTATTTGTAAATATAAAGTTATTTAAACAAAAATATAATTTTTGTTTTAATTCAATTTATTTACAAATATTTTGCAAACTGTGTGTGATTTGGTTTTATTCCTTGCGCTTCATGTACCCTTAGGCGGCTCAAAGTATACCGACATATTGAACGGCTGCAGCACTTTTGCAAAATGGAAAAGTTTGTATTTTTTTTTGTTTTGAAGAAAAAGAATTCACTTTCAATTATTTATTAATCGACAAAAAATATATAAAACTTTTCTTATTTTTTGTTTGAACTTTTAACTTATTTTACTCGACATCTGCTTGAGTTAAATAAATAAAAAGTGCTCCATACGATCAATTGGGAAATTTGGTTTAATCTTTGAATGCTACACGATTTTGTTATAAAGCCTGAATAAAGCCATTTTACATGCCACCTAAATATGATACAAGAATAATAACTATCAATTGTTATTCGTTGTTGTTGGTTGCTTTTGATCTCTTAGATATTCTTTAATTTATTGAAATTTTTAGTAAATGTACATACAAAACATATGTATTTATGTAGATAATATAGGTTTTGAAAAATTCTTGTAGAAAAATGTAATTTACTTTTTTTAACCGATTTCAGGCGTTGCAATCTTGTTAACATACAATTTTTGAAATCATATTTTAAAATTTTACTGAATAAAAGTTGTAAAAACTTTTATTAATTTTGATGGCTGAAGAATAGTTATATTTTTAATAGTTTTAATTATACGAAACACAGCCAAATTAACAGATCTAAGCCCGTTAAATAAATTATAGATAACAATTTTTTAAACCTTAAACGCAAATTTTCAAAACTTAAAGGAGAGTTAACGTTGTTTTTTGTTTATAACTTCTTCAACGAAATCTAATAAAACAAAATAAATGATTTTATTTGTAAAAAAAATGTTTAACCTAAAATTGAAAATCAATCAGAATTCAAGAAGAATTTCAAAGAGAGCATAAGCAATGTAAGAACAACGGAACGTCCAATTGTCTTTTTGCAACTGTTGTTCCGTTTTGATGCAACTCTGTGAGTCTCTATCGAAATGCTGAGCTCGTCACACAGCACAACAACATGAAATACACTTAAAACAAATAAAAGAAATATTAAATCACACACAACAAAAACACTTTCAAATATTTATGTATTTTTAAGTAAAATTTGTATATTAAAACTAAAATAATATTTAAAAAAAAAAAACATAAAATGCGTAGAAAAGTACCTCAAATATTAACAAATAAAAGAAATCATTTTAACTGTTTATTGTCAAATTAATTGTAAATTAAATATATTATACATACATATTTTATAAATAATTTTAATATATTATTTTAATAAAATATAAAAAAAAAATATTTCAAACATGTACAAATAAATGGAAAAAGGTTTTGGCAATAATTTTTCTTTATAATTTAAATAAATTTTAATTTTTATTTTTAATTTTTAAATTTAGAAGAAATCCATTAATTGTTACTGTTTTAATTTACATACATACATACATACATATGTATACAAATAAGTTTATTAAAATGTTTTGTTTGTTTAAAAAAAAACTTTATATAAAATTAAAAAAAAATTGAAAAAAAAACAGAAATGTCCTTATTAATATAAAAAAAAAAAGTTTTTTGAGTTAAAAATGTTTATAAAATTTTGTTTTTTATTTTTTATCTTAATTTATATGTATAAAATTAATTTTTAAAACATTAATTTATCATAAATAAATAATTTAGAGAATTTATATTTATTTATTTATTTCACATAAGTTTAAGTTTAAAATAGAAAAAAAAAATAAAAAAACGTTTGGCTTCTTTAGCACTTTGTCTATATAAGTTATTTGTTAATGTGTAATATTTCATTTGTAGTTTAAATATTGTGCAATTATTTATGTAACATTTTTCAAGTCTTCATTTTACTCTTTCATTATATTTTTCTTTTTATTAAATAATTAATGTAAATATTTTTGTGTATTTAAAAACTATACATATATTGTATTTTTAAGTTAAATTGTTCTTATATTTTTACGAAAAAATTTATAAAAAAAATCTTAATAAAAATTGTTTATAAATTTATATCTTGAAGAAAGTTTGAAAAAAAATAAAATTTTTTTCATTTATTAATTAGTTTAAAATATGTTTTCCAGAGCACAAAACATTGTTTAAGAAAGCTAAACAGTAGATCGATCAACCAATTAAACTTAATTTAAAAAATAAACTCAATTATATTTTTAGTTTTTTATTAATATCTTTATAATTACAAGCAGTTAAGGGTTTCATAAAGTTCCTTATAAATCCAATGAAAATACTCAAGCACCATTAACTTTTGAAAACATTATGAAAAAAATACTTTATCCACTGCTACATATAGTAAATTTTTCATAGCAAATTAAAAACTCAGATTAAACTTACATAAAAAGTCTAATCGTAAATAATTAATAAAACATAAAAAGTAGGACTCAACTGCATTTAAAGGATAACCCAAATTGTCTTTGAGAAAAGAAATTACAGATAATATTTCTAACATCAGTTTTATTTTTACACAAAGACAACTACATAAATTCGATTTTAACCCAATCGGAAAGTTTTTGAAAAAAAAATATTTTCCAGTCCGACTTGAACTTAAATTTAATGTTAAAACTAATAGCAACGAGTAAGAGAAGTATTGGTCAAGCCAATATGGCTCTCAAACAGTATCACCAATACATAAACGTATGTTATTATACAGCCCAGCCCTTATTTACATTTTATATTTTTTCCTAAAAAACTGTAAAAAGAATTTTATAAATTGCTACACAGTGACACTTTTGGCCAAGTTTTAGCTACAAATGTCTCCTAAACTTCTTTTAATTCTACACATAAACAACAGTTTAAGTTGCCATTATCAGAAATGACGCCAATCGTGAAAATTTAATTGTAATGATGTAATATTATGGTTATAGCAATGGCGTAGCCACAAAAGAATTTCTTTTAAGCATAAAGTTTGTCAATTTGATATTACGAGAGAAGCGAGAGAATGTAGAATGGAGCTGATCTAGTAAAAAAACTAAGAATATATATTAAGTAAGGACTTAACCCTCTCATGCGCGAATTGAAATGGGCGTGGCTAAAATAAACATATAAGACATAGTAAACATATAAGATATAGTTGACCTTAATATCAACTGACAAAATTTTCAATGCCCTAGGTGTCCTGGCTCAAGGGCTACAGGATGTTGCGTATAGGCAACATTGGGTAATGGTGTTACAAATTTAAATACAAGTTGATTTTTTTTTCAAATGCCGTTTATTTCATTTTATGTATGGTAGAATACAAAACATTTTTTTTGAGGATTGGAGCACAAGTGCACATTGCATTTGCTGCATTTACAGCTTGGAAACCCAGTGTTGCATAGCCTACATCTTCCCCTTGTTCCCCATTCCGTCCAATGATTATAACCATCAAATCGTAGGGATTTTGCAGGGTCTGCAACATCTGCTCTTTTATAGGGGTTTGATTCAGAACCCGTAGAAGGAGCTGGTGATGATGAAGCTGGTGACGGAGTCGATGGAGAAGGTGATGAAGTACCTGAATTTATGGTCAAAAGGATGGACAACTGTAGTTTGACTTGCGTTCAAAAGCTCGGTAGCAACATCCAATTGGAAATTTATGAGCGGCATATGCTTCAATTCGCCATCTGTCGTCTCAGACCATTTTGGGCGCATACATGTGCGTGTGTGCATACAAATATAAGTTTTTATTTTATTATTATCACAATAGATCAATGTTGCATATACGCAACACTACATTTACAAAATTATTACAGACAAACTAAATAATATTTTCATGCCGGGGTTTTTTAAATTACTCACTTACCTTTCAGTATTTAGTTGTTGAACTTGGTTTTAGGTTGAATTAATTATATAAATGTTTTTTGGCACTTTTTTAAAACAACGTTTTTTTGCAAAATGAATATGTCAACTTCGCTCTCGGGAGAATAGCTACTAACTGAATACGTGCACAACTGACTACCAACTAATTAGCTGTAAGCTTAAAAAACACATGAGGCTATATTTTTGCACAATGTGCATAAACCCAACATCGGGCATGAGAGGGTTAATTATTATGACTATTGCAGAGATAATTTTATAACCATCTTTGATTGGAAACGAATTTGGTTGCCTCAACGAATCTGTTTTTTTTTATTTGTATATTTCTAATTAATAATTTCTTAAATTTAAAACCATCCATGTAATAAAATTCCTTGTAAAAATAATCCTCAACAATTGAAATTTGCTAGTGTTCGTGTTGAGGAACAAAATTAGACCCTACACAACCATATGAGTGTGTGATGATATCTGTTAAGCCTAAACAAAAAATTCCACACGTTAAATAATACGATCAGCTTAAACAAACTTTCTTAGTCCAATAAATAGTTTTCACCAATAAATCTATCCGATTGTCCGTCTGCCTGATAATGAGTGCACAAAACTTTTTGCATTTGGTATAGGAATTCCAATTAGAATTTTTTATTTTCGATTGATATCGAATGCCGTCTGCTGCCACAAGGATTAAAAAATGGTTTAAAAATTAAAAAATTTGTAAAATCTAAAAAAAAAAGTTTGATTAAAATATTTTTGAATTTATAAAAAATTGTTACTATAATTCATACAAAAATCTTTTTAAATCTGAAAAAATAATTTACAAATCAATAGACAATTTTAAAGAACAATTTAATTATATAAAATTATTTATCGAAAGGAATAAGAAATATGACATGGTAAATGAACAAAGCAAAGTAAACAAAGCTACTTCCCAGCAAAAAATAATTAAAAATTTGTAAGCAGTACTTCTTACTTCTTATTAGGATACGGATGCGCTTTACAATAAGCACATATAAATTGCCTTTACAAATGTAATAATATAAGGCAGACAGCTGTAAAATTTTTTTAATTTTTATACATTGCCTTACAGTAGCGCACACTAGAAAGCACTACTGTATGGCAGTGAGTAAAAAATTACACAGCCCGACAAAATTAAAAAAGATTTTTGCTTCTTTGA
>NDXZ01047702.1:2579-16861 GCA_003055125.1 Paykullia maculata
TATGTTAACATTATGTTAACAATATGTTAACAGTGTTATCTTGTTAAATTTTTTTTTTGTATGGAAAAAGTTAAAAACAAAAAAATTCCGCCATGGTTCTGTCACGTATGTTAAGCAGGCAATTTAAAACCCAAAATTTCTGCTTAAACTTTTAACTTTTAACTACAGTTTTCCACAATTTTCTACAAATTTAAAATAAATATTTTTAAAGAGCTCTTAAAAATTTAACGAAAATCCCTCTATTGTGTTTATGTTTCTGGTTTTTTTGTATTTAATGTTAACTTACCTGATCAGATGTGGCATATGACATTGTCAGTCCTTTTGCTACAGACCAAATAACAACAAATACGGCAGGACCTCCTAAAAATTGTAAAATCATCATTATTATTAAAAAATAAATATCTTAACATTTTCATTGGGTTAATATGCTGCAAACGTTAAAAACAATCAAATGCGTTCATTAGAAACATAAAATAGTTGTAGTAAACATGTTGAAACTATGTTTTTTCTTTGAGCCTTGTTAACAGAAGTTAACAAAATATGAAGTTATTAAAGTTAACAAAATATGAATTTATTAAAGAATCCATAATTAACATATGGAAGAAGACCATATTCTAATCTAATCATATTCACACATTTGGTTCAATTTAGTGACAGGGTCCAAAAGATGTCAAATATTTTGAGGAGTTTTGTGTCAGTTTTTTCTCTCTAGGGATTGTTGGACATACAAACTGAAGCAAACCTATTGTTTGTAGTTTTGTGCATGCAAACGGCTGGGTGTAGTATGGAAAATTGATTTTATAAAACTGTTAAACAATATGGTTAATGAAAAAAATAAATTAGATGCCTTTACAGCGGGCCACAGTGGGTCACTCTATGTTAAGTTTTTAAGCATATTGAGTTTTTGAATTATTGATTCAATTAGAATAATTCATAATCAATATATTAATTAATTAGATCTTTATAAAATAAAATACCTTTTTTATACCCTTCACTAAAGGTGGCAAGGGTATATATATGTTTGTCATTCCGTTTGTAATTTCCACAATATTCATTTGCGACCCCATAAAGTATATATCAAGGCGAATTGATATTAGGTGTGGTGAGATTACAACATATTAAACTTTGTTGTTTTTTCGTCGCCACGATGTCAAATACAGCTTAGAGATCTAAAGCCAATTTTTGTTGCTTTAATTTTTTGCGGGGGCTAAAAAAGGATAACATAAACAACTTTTGACAAATAGAACTTTGATTATACAAAAAAATAGTAAATCAGCTGTTAAATTACTACCACCTGATGTCAATTCGCCTTGGTATATATATTTTGATTCCTTATAGATAGGAAAATCGATTAAACTTTTCTCAACCCTCCCGTTGTCATACGGACCCGTTACTGCTATCAAGCAATCACAAATTTCCCCGAGATTATTGCTATTGAAAAGCAACAAAATCCGACAATTAACGAGATATAAGCGAAAAAAAAATGTTTATTTTTTACATAAATCAAAAAGTGTCCTTTAAAAAACGGTGTTTTTCGCAAAATAAAGGGAATTTTTGCTATAAAAGTCATCTGAACATGTTCACATCGTATAGGTATGTTTATAAAAGTTGTTTTTTTTACTCCGGCTACAATTTTGTAGAAGATAGTATTGGAAAAAAGAACGATTCCTGCAAGCTAAAAAATTAAAAAAAATCCAATTTTTTTTGCATTTTCTTAAAAAAGATTAAAAAAAAAATTTCTGGCGATAAAATGTTCAAAAGGTTGTTCACTGGATACTTACTAAGACATTAAAACGCTATCAACAAGTCTTAATGAGTTATTGGCTAAAAGATTTTAGTATCATTTTTCGGAAAATTCACCAAGTGTCCCAATATGTTGAGGCCCATTAAATGAAAACGCGAACTAGTATTGCAAAACGGGACTAGGGTTTTACTCAGCTGAGTGTATTTTGCAAAAAATTGTTTTTGTGTTTTTTCTTTTGCTTGATCTTTTTATCGATTTTTTATTATCTTAAATCAATTTTTAATATTTTTTGTTTGGCACAATTTTATTTATTCCCTCTTGCCCACAAAGCAAAGTGATAATCCCAAAAAAAATTTTGCGAAAGAAAATTTACAAGACAATAGCCTAGCTCAGGTGTGGGTCCAGACAGAGAAAACCAAGCATATGTTCAACCCCTTATCTAAATAATTAAAATGATGTAGCACTTTCCACCTATTGTGGTGTAGGGTATAAAAATACAATAAACTCTTTATGAAGAGAAGTTTTAATATTAATTATGTGTGGTAGTATCCAGATTTCAATTACAACGTTATCATTCCTGCTTAAAATATTAATGAGAAAAATAAAATAAAATCAATTTAAGCACAATGAAAGCGAATTGGGGAGATTAAATCAGCAAATTACAATGTCATTTAATTCCACATCCCATTGTCGGAGATGAAATTTTAATAAAATTGTTTTACAAGATAGAACAATACAAATTTAATTATCTTTCTTTCCTTTTCATTTCATGACGTTGGTTTTGTTAATGCATGTGTAAAGCAATTAAAAATATGGTAATCATTAAGTAGACTCTTAAAAATGTTGTTTGCATTTTTTTGTTTTTATTAAATTTTTATTCTATCGAACTCAGGTAAAGATAGTGATAAACAAAAGTATACGCAATAGAAAAAAAAAATGTTACAAGCTTTTTTTTACAAAAATTAAAATAAAGAAATTAGATTTATTATGAAAATTAAAGGGGAGATGTTACTTAAAAAACACACTTTTAGTTATAAAAAAAATAGGAAAAAAGCAAATGAAAACAAAAGTTTTGAATTTAAATAATAAATTTAAATTTAATAAATAATAATTTTTATTTAGCAATTTTTTATTCAATAAATTTTGACCGATTGTCGGATCGTTGAAAATTACTAAAATGCACTACAGGGATAGCTTAGTCGGTAACGCGCGATAACATTTTGAAAGATTGCTTGTTTATAAAAAAAACTAGCTTTTAACCCGCTACTTCGTAAGCGCACTTTTCAATATTTATTTAACCTTAAAGTTCTGTCTAGCAAATTTTTATAACATTGTATATACAAATTAACAACTTTTATTTGTCTAGATTATTTTATCTACAAATATTTAGGTAAACTCAAAAAATGTAAAAAAGTACCCTGAAATTTAAAAAAGTACCTTTTCGCCCCCCGTTTACTCGAATTTCATCTTTCTCTTACCCATTATTATTGTTATTCAAATTTTATTATAACATACTATTTTTTATGTTTAAAGGAATCCGTGTTTCAAATTTTACCTAAATTGGCCCAGTAATTTACTATTAAACGGATTTTCCCGGTTTTCCCCGTTTTTGGTACTTTTTAAGTCCCCATGCTAGTATCTAAATTTTTTTCTAAAATAGTTGCCTAAGTAGTAGTAGAAGCTTAAGTGAACCTTTTCATGAATTCTATTAAAATTCAAAAAAATATATTTTTTAAAAAGGTACCAAAATAAGTACGATTTGTTTGAATTTCAAAAAAAGTACTAAAAAAAATATTCAAATATTTTGGAGATGTGACGAATGCAGTTAAAATAAAATTTCTATGTTTATTGGTTTGGAAGTTAAGAGGCCCCAAAAAAGTACCAAAATAAAATTTTTACCCTTGTTTACCTCCTAGGCCCCAAATTTGAAAAAAAAGTACCAAACATACAATGCTTTTAAAATTTTGTTTCTATCTTGTTTGGTTTAGAAGATAGAAGATTACCGATTTTTCACTTTTTGATCCCCTAAATATTTGAATTTCTAAAAATCTCTTCTTAGTGGATCTATACAACGGGAGAGGAACCCACAGTCCAAATTTCAAGGCTCTAGCTCCATCCGCGTGGGCTGGGCGATGATTAATCAGTTAGTCAGTCAGTAACGTTACTCTTGTATATATATATATATAGAAACTGCCTTAATTTATGGCAAATTTTCAATAAAATTTTTGATTATTCTTAATTCTAGACATTTTTTTTATTCACAAAAATTTATCTTAAAACTCTTTGTTTATAATATTTTTAATAATATTTTTTTAAAGCTAACATTTGTTGTATATTCTACATTAAAAAGTAGTATTGTTGTGTATTTAAATAAAAAAAATTTGTTGTTTAAACAATATTTTAATTTATTAAACTCTTTAGAAGACATTTATGTATAAAATTTATTTTAAAGACTTTCTTATTAAAAGAAATTAACCGCATAACTGTAATTAAGTTTAGGAGAAGTAATTTTGAAGAACTTTTTATTATAATTTACAGAACTTTTCAAAATAACACACAATTATTTTTTGTTTGTTTTTTATTTAAAAATCGTTGTTACAGCTGCTTGGTACTTACCCCATCCAATCATGGCATAGACATTAAATCTTATGTTATCACCCGAAAATGTTTTCACCACCAATATGTACAAATACAGTCCTTTTTGAGACACCCAAATATATGTTGTTCATTTAATTGAGAAAAATTAATAAAATAAAGATAAGATTTAGATAAATATAAATATTTCATTAACACGCATTGAAAGCTAAATATATTTTTAAAAAATGTCTAATAAAAAAATTAAATATTTTTGAACTGCTAACAAACAACACTGAGCCTTATTATAAGACCTATTAATACGAGTAAGATTTATTCGCTTAATCGAAAAATTAAAATCGAGTCAATTAAAATTCAGATTTCATATAACACTTTGTTTAAGTAAAGTTTATCGATTAAAAGAATAAATCGAGCAAAACAAATTTACATTTTAACTCTTTTCTTTAGTATATTTAAAAACAAATTTATAAATACATTTTTGCTAATTTTAACTTAAAGTAACTCCTGCGTTATACAAAAATGTATTTATCTTTTCGTTTGTAGTTTCTGCAATATTCATTCTCAATCCAAAAAGACATACATATGTATGTGTATTGATAGCCTTATAAATAGAAAGGTCGATTAAGCGAAGCCCCCAAATGGTTCACAGACCCGTATGCAGTAACAAAACACAAGGAATATTTTTAAAATGTTTTCAATTAAAAAATTAACACAATCTGCCAATAAACGACTGAGATGTAAGAAAAAATTAAAATTTTTCAATAAAAAAATTATTTTAAAGTCTTTTTTTGACCATGTGCAAAATATATGTTTCAAAATTTATTGCTATAAAAACATTTGCTTTTGCTTAAAAAAACATATTTTTCTGTCATAATTTTTTTCCGTCTAAGAAAGTTTTGAGGAGCATTTCAGTGAACGGGTTGAATGCTCTATTTTGTGCCTTTAAATACATTTACAAAGAAGGTGCCTTTTGGTTACAATATACATGAAATCAGTAAAGCAATGTATAACACTATTCATAAAAAGAGCGTGTAACGAATAAAAATGCATGCGTTGCTTAACTTTTTCAAAAGTAAACTAACATTTCCATAAACAAGGAATACTTAATAAATGGTATGAATGTTTTTAATGCTAATTGAATACATTTCATTTCATTTTTTCATTTTGTATGATAGAAACAATTTGCCATATATGACTTTTTAATTTTTTTTAATGGTTCAAAAAAAAAAAACACCACAATTTATTTTATCTCAAACTTCCTCTTCACTTCATTATTTTTAAAACTTAATTCCACCAAAACACAAAATCTTAAGCAAAACTGAATGTTTACAAACAATACATACGAATAGCAACGAATACTGAGCGAAGGGTGTAAATGTTTTTAGTTGTTTTCATATGGCAACATGTTATTTTATTGTTTGATGTGTAAAGCCATAACAAAAATTCTAACCGATCTAAAGGTTTTTTCTAAGTGTTTTTGTAAAAGGACAAAAATGTTAGGAGCCACTTACAGAAGGCAACCAACAAAATAAATGATTTTATACATAGCACTGATTAAAGGCAATGCAAAAGCAATGAATTTATGAATAGACAAAAAATGTAAATGGTTTCAATCAGTTCTTTGGAACATATCACTTTTTTTAATAAATTTAGTTAAAGCAAGTTTTTATTCTAAACAGTATTAATTGTAGAAAAAAGATAATCAGAAAGTTTTCATTCTATAACTTTTTAAAAAATCGTATAAAATATGCTCAATATGGGCCTATGCTCCTTGCAGGAGTAAAAGGAATTATTATATAAACAAATTTCTCTATTTACTCTTCATTTTTAATGTGTAAACATTTTCTTTTTGTAAAAAAATTATATTGTGTAAATAACTTTCATTCGTATAACAAATCTTATTGATCCTAATTAAAGGTTAACATCTTTGCCTTTGTACTTTATCTAAACTTAAACTGTTTTTAATATTCTTTTTTTATTTCAAGTTTTATGTATGCATATCCAAAAGCTTTAAAATTGTGTCATAAGTGCAAAAGCCCTTAAAACTTTTATTAATATTTAATTGACCCTTTTTGCTTCTATTCATATAATAGATAAAACCACATCAACAAAACATTTTCTAGTTAGTAGTTTCTCTCTGGTTTGCTCGTACTTTAAACAACATAAAACTTTTGTTAAAAACAAAAAAAAAAACATAAACCATTTTATGGCAAATGTGTTTTTACTGCAACTACAATACAAGCAGAACGTGATAATGTCGAAGCATTCAACAACAACTACGCTGTAACCCTTAAGGGTCCTTCGTTTATATTTTTAATGCATTTCAACTAACAAGACTACCAGCACTATACGCTTAAAACTATAAAATATTTTTTTTTTATTAATACTTAAAATACAATAATAGTTGCAGTTGAGTAAAATATAATAGAACTTACCTTCAACCAGCATCCAAAAGAAGTTTGTCAAACTAAAAAAATGAAACATGGTTACCAGAACAATGCAGCCACCCACACTGTTGTGTGTTGAAATCTAAAAAAAAAAATTTTAAGAAAAAAATTAAAACAAGAAACAAGACATGCAAATATTTAATTACATATTACCAAAGAGCTACATATTTGATATTTTTTTTTAATAGAAAAAATAGCATTTTAAAGGTATAATAACATGCAGAATTATTTTAAATAATCACATACTTAACAGTGCACAGTGGGAGCTTTAGCATAACTAAAGGTAATAAATATAAAATTATTAAACCATTTAATAGCAAAAAACAAGGACTTAGACTTTCAGAATAGTGTCTGCAAAAATACGTATAGAGTTGAACCACAAATGGTGCTACAGTGGGACAAATTCGATACCACAAGTGATAAAATATCAACTGATTTTAAAGTCGTTTAAAACACAATTATTTTAGTTTCCTAAAGCTTGAAAGGATTATTTGGGTACCCGGCCACTGTGGTGTAACCGGGAATGAATGGGCACATAATCTGGCGATTAGGACTGGAAAACTTCGCGCAGTGAACCTAGGAAACCTTTCGTAGCAACGAAGGCAGAGTTGAAAGATTAGGCGGAAAAAGCCAATAAGGAACTGTGGAGTTGGAAGAATAACTAAAGTCCTATGAGGAGTATAGGACAAGGGAGATCCTGAGTTTAAGGAAACAGGAACTGAGTAGGTCGATGAGAGTACTGACAAGACACTCCAACTTATGAGCACACCTTCACCGGATTAATGTGGTGGAGAAAAGCGACTGCAGGGCATGCTGGGAGAACATTGAAAGGATGGAACACTTCCTATGACACTGCCCTGCTTTTGCAGATGCGTCAGATACTATACCGGATGTGGCTCACCTAGGAGGTGTAGGGTGGGTAGCACTGAGGAGATTCGTCCAAATGACTGAATTCCTGTGCGCTATGCGATTCTCTTAATCTCTTTTTAATTTTTCTTCTTTTTTCCCCATCCCCCAAGAAGCGTACAACAAGCCTATCGCAGGCTTCCTTCTGTCGACCTAACCTAACCAAACCCTAAAGCTTGAAAGTTTTCAAACTTTAAAATATTTATTTTGAATTTCTAGTTTTATTAATTATGCATTTCATTTATTTTTTAACTAAGAAAAATAAATCTCTTTTCGCTATTTTTCTTATCCTATCATAATCAATTAGGTTTTTCGTTTGAGAGGCAATAATAATATTTAAACAATTTTAAAAGTTTAAACAATTTTAACAATGTAATATATCAACATGCCAAAAAACGTTGTGAATCCACAAAATATTTATTTAAAAACGCTTCAATAGCATGCTATCGAAAATAATACTTTCTTTTTATAAATGTTATACAATTTCATGATTTTCGCTTAATTTCCTACTTGCTCAATAATACGTTATATTTGTTTTTATCAAAAACAAATAATAAAAAAAATTGTTAACTTTTCTGTTGATTTACCATAAATTTTTGTCTAATTTTTTGTTTACAAAAAATACTGGTTAGATTCATTTTCCACAGACAGTATTTTTAGTTGAATTTTTTATTTGCCTAAAGTAAAAGATTACATTTTTTATTCTTTATTTTATAAATATCAACAAATTTGGGAGGTAAAGTAAAAAAACAAGGTGGGAAAATTTGAAGACCCACACTAACATACAAACATTTAAATATAAACAATACACATATCTATCTTATTAAAAAACTTACTTTATTTTAATTTACTAAGTAGTAAATTATAGAGGGGTTGAAACCCCTCTTTTTATTTAAAAAAAAAAAATTCTTATGAGTACTAATGCTTACAAAATTATTTCTACAAATGAAATGTAACTTCCCTGCAGGAAGCCTGGGGTCAAGTGTCTCCAAGTCACCATTTTTGTCGACTATTGTGGTGACTTTTTGGTGATATTGTTAACAAAGCGTCAATACTTTTTATTTTGCAAGTAAAAAGTGTAGAATAAAATTACTAAAATGTACTATGTTCCAATGTCTACATATGGTGCCAAAAGAACTACCCAGTCAATAGTACCAATGTCATTAGTGGATTTTCAATGACACGCACATGTTAAATGTCTTTAGTGTCTTGTGTATTATACGTCTCTAGTACTGGTGACTGTGTCAATAGTAAGTCAGTACAGTTTCACTATTGACATTTCCTGCAGGGTAATTACACTCATATATATACAAACATACATTCATACATATGGATATGGTTTTTATTTTATTTAAAACTTCTACTTACTCTACTGTTATTTCATAAAAGCACAAAAACATACCTGTACGGAGAGTGTTAGTATCCATAGTAAAGCTGACATTATGTACGTAAAAAATAAATTCGCATGTATGGAATTGCGCAAACAACGTAATTCCCTAAAGGTTGCCCACGCACACACAATAGTACAAAAGTAAACAAAAACAGAATAACACCGTATTAATATAATGCACACACACACACAAACACGCATCAGCCACCATTCAATGTAAAACCGTAATATGACATTCAAAAGTGTGTGTGGTTGCGTACGACGAGTGTGTAGTAATTTTTCCATCATAAAAATAAAACCATGTTGTTTTGATGCCAGAGAGTGGAGAGTGATAAATATTGTGATGAGCATAATTTGTTATTATTTTTTTGTAGTTTTTTATATTTCCCCATGCATTACATAGTTGTTTATATTGTTATGTTGTAAACAAAATAACAAGAAATTGTTGTTTTTGTTAATTTTGTTTTTCCATTGTAGTCGAGTTGTTCGATTCATCAAAAAGCCAAAATATAAAAGAAACAGAAATATTGGCAAAGTGTTAGTATTAAACAGAATATTAGAAAAGTAAATAGGATAATAATTTAATTAGATTTAGTATTTAATTTATAGAATATTTAATTATAATAATATCTGCACACAAAACCTACATATGTATGTATTTTAATGTCTTATTAAAAGGGAATAAAAGAGAAAAAAAAAACAAAATATATTTTCATATTAAGATTAAATGTCTATTTCTTATAGTCAGGGAACCAACAGTTATGTACTGAAAGACGAAGAGATAGCAAAATTAATTCAATTGTACTTTTTTTGGAATAAGTTAAATTTCAAATACATAATGATTTATTTGGTACATTTTTATAACTGATCTGCCTTGCATTTTTTTTTTAAATTTATTTTCATTTAAATCAATGTTAAACCTTAACTCAGGTGCCTTTAAAATTGTGCCTTATAATTTAAAGAACAGAAAATATATACTTAATATTGTAAACTTCTTTAAAATTTCCATGCTCTATTATAACAATTTTCATCTTTTATCTTCCCAACTCCTTTCTTATTTTGTATGTATTTCCATATTCACAACGTTATATATTAGTCTTTAGTGCTTGTTAACCAAACTGGCAGTCAGTAATCTTTTCTGCTTAATTGAAATAATTATGCCATCGCAAAATAGAAATTAATGTTCATTTCTTGAAATAAATTCTGATGTCTAAAGATATTTTAATGCCAGAGATGGAAAAGTTATTACGAAGGGATTTTTTTAAACTAAAGTTTAAACAAATTTAATACATTTAATTTATTTATTTATTATGTATACAAATATACATATATTTTTTTTTAAATTTGATTGGCATTTCTTTTATATATAGCTAATTCACAAGGACATATGAGTCCTATAATAATAGCATGAGAAAAAAGACTGTTGTGAACGACCCCTTATAACTTAGTGTGATATTTCAAGAGTTAATCAGCTGATATAAAACAAACAATATAAAACAAAACAATTATAAAAATTTGCGACCACAATGTCGAAAAGTGAAAAAACTAAAATAATAGATGGTTTGTGTGAAAAGTATATTTTGGACTTTGTAATGGCTAACTCAAGTAAATAAACATGAAATCAAATAAAAATTCTGCCACAAACTTAAGTAAAAATTTTTTGATTGAACGATAAAAATAAATAAAACAGCTGATTGGCAGAGACCTGTGCCGGTCACTTTTATCAGCGGAGGCGACTTGTAGAAAAAGGTTCGGCAGCCTGGTTTAATTTTTTGGAACAAGACCTTTTTAGCGTTTGTCAGTGGCGGCGGCTCCCGAAATTTATTTGAAACTTAGCACATCTAGCTTTTGTATGTATCTAGGAGCATGGCGCAGGGGTCTGCTGATTGGTTATGACAACACAATAAACATACCGTACAAAGTAATATTCTAATAGGACATATTTTGTTTAAAAAGCAACAACAATATTTTAATGCTATTGTGAAATTTTATAATAATAAATAATTAATAGGACAACTTTAAAGTGAAATATGACCCTAAATGGTTTAGAATAGAACGGTTGGTTTTAAAGCAAAATTTAGCAATATTATATACATACATACATAGACTTTATTTAAATGAATTGCAGATTAGATGAAATCTGATGTTAACTTTAAATGGCCTTATTATGAGGCTTACTTATTGTCACATGTGTCATATTTTTACGTTGTTTGAATTGGTAGTTTTAATCGATTTAGTTAAGAAACTCCTTTTTTTCAGCACAAAAGTTAACATGTTTAGCACTTTAATTATTCGATCGGAAAAAACCTTTACAAAAAATATTTGATGTCAAACAAAATTTCAATTTTCCATCTCTGTTTAATGCCCAAAAATAATTAGTTAAGGGAAAGATAGGCATAATGCTGACGTATGCGAATATTAAATAATGGCTTTGAAGGAAAAATTTAATTATTTAAATAAAGAGCTAATGTACGGCGAAAGATTGCATACTGCTCATTCAGCTATTCAATCATCTTTAGTGGCAGGACGAAAAATGTTTTACAAAATTTCACTTTGCTAAATGGGCCCTTTACGATTAAAACATAGAAAAGACAAACAAAAAACCTTAACTTTAGATTCTTTTTAATTTGCCAAGCAAATAGTCCATTATAAGCAATAATACCACACAACAAATAAACATAACAGAGGAACAAGTAGGTACTTAGCAAGAGAAAATGTATGACAAAGTCTATAAGAAGATATTGAATATATAAGTAAGTGTGTTTTTCCACTCCTTAAAAATATACTTAATAGCTTAAAAAAATATTATTTAGGGGAAAATATCGATAATGCGTACATATGTAAAAACAAAAAAAATACAAAAAAAGGGCTCGAATACTATGTGACATTCAACATCGCAATGAATAACAAAAGTTCACCCACTGGTTGTACAAATATACCATCATAATCGAAAGCAACTAATATTCGTTTTTCGATTATGTTGACTCATTCGCTCTTTTAAAATTTTTTTTTATATTATAAGGTAATATGGCCTCACATTTTGTAAATACATATGTATGTATACATATTTACATTTGGTAAAGACATAAAATGGTACAGCAAATTATTTGAGTGCATAATGATTATTTTATGTTTGGCATAGTTTAAAGGAAATGATAACACAAACTAGTTTTGCTTATATAAAAAGGATAAAATCCTTTATCACTTGTATGTTTGTCAGTACTCGATTGAATGATTAGACAGTAATTCGTTTAATTTTATTATCTTTTTTTTCATCAACAATGACAGATACAATCATCTATTAAAACATAAAATGAATAAACTATTTTCTTTGCAAGCCTAATAAATACATGCTAACAAAAATATTAATATTAAAGCTGTACAAAATTTAGGGTTCAATATCAAAACTTAAGTACCTAAATGAAACAAAATATAGATTTACCTTTCTTTTTAAATTTTATTGTAAAAAATTGAAGATAAAAAAAATTAATTACGACTAAAAAAAATAAAACTTTAAAGTAAGAAATTTAGTCAAGAGCTTAGCTACAGAGTGTGTAACTTTTCCAAGCAAGTTTTGGCGAGAAATCAATTTAATTAATTAAAAAAAAAAAAAAATTAACTTTTAATATTTATATAACTTTAAGATGATTTTGTAAGCCTAAACGAAAGAACCTATAGAAGTGCATGTATAATGCATAAATTTTAAATATGTAGTAGGATGGTCAACATAACGTAACCAAGAGAAAATTAATGTGCCATCACTCTTAATAGATACTTTTCCATATTCCTTATAAAAAAATTAATTTATTTGAATAAAAATTACGTTTTAATGAAAATTTGTGAATAAACTGTATTTTTTTAAAGCCTTTCCTTTGAATTTTCTTTTATAAAAAACTTTAAAAAAATATATTCTTGTATGATACATTTCCTCTTTATATAAAATCACTAAGAAAAACAGCAAAAACATCCTCATCAGATAAAGTAAACATTTAGAATGGGAAAAACGAAATATGTCACCAATTTATGAACATAAAAGTATGCGTCACATCAAAGTAAAGACGATTTTTGGGGTTAACTGCTGTTTTTGTTATCCTTGAAAATTAGCGCTTAGACTGACAAGCAAGAACATCTTAAAATAAAACTAACAATTATGTTTGATAGCGTGTATGTTCTCCATTTAAGGTTGGTAACAAAGCATTTCTACTCTACTAACAGACAAACCTAAACAAGGGCGTCAAGCGTTGAGTTTTTTTTCGCTTCGCTAAAGGTACATGCCTAAACAAAAGCGGCAACGCTATGTCAATAATAGAAACAGGGTTGAAAAACATCTAACAACCCTGGGATGTTTTGACAACAATTTGTTTTTTAATAACAAACAGCAAAAAAATAAAATAAAATATTTTTCAACTTAAATTCAGTTTTACTTTTTTTAAATTTTCAGTTTTAATTTTTTGACAATTTTATTTGTTTACTATTTTTTTGTTTGCTGCAGCCAACTTTACATCTAAACGCGTTGTCAAAATTGGATTATCCAACCGTCGCACATAGGTGTATTTTGCCGAATTTAAGAAATATAAAAATTTAAGTACTCAGCTCGACAGACAACAAAATTTTACATCGTTTAGTGAACTTTCAAGACTTTTGCTTGAGATTTGTCGTTTTGGACCACTGTTAAAGTCAGGAAAGTTGAGTAAATTGCAGGGGTACTTATTGACTTTTTACGGTTTTGAGAGGTTTACAATATATTTCGTTTTGTGGCTAAACGAATAAAGATTTTACATTGATTTCTTTTTCCTGTAAAAGATTATATTAACAGCTGCTTATAATAATTTTAAGAAAAAATTTTTTTTTTAATTTTTATTATAAAAAAATTCGTTCAAAATTAACAAAACGGTTTTTTGTACACTTTTTGAGGGAAAAAAATAACATCAAAAGGTTTTTGAAAGTGAGGGCCATCGCGATGCCCGAAATGTTATACAACACGATAAAATATGAAATCTCTACTATTAGAGTAAAAAAAAAACGTTGCGCGTTTTTGCGTCATTTTTTTAATGATTTTTTGAAAATATCACCTTTTTTCTTTTTTTTTTGCTCATTTTGCATAGAAAAATAAATATTTTGTGGAAATTAGCAAAAAAAAAAATCAAAAAAGTTTTTTTTTCAAAGTGGTTCCGGGGGGTGGGGTGTTATCGGGAGGATA
>NDXZ01047765.1:0-53939 GCA_003055125.1 Paykullia maculata
TCACCACATGTGTGTGTGTGAAGGGTATAAAAATGATATAATAAAAATACAGAAAATCTAATATTGTAAAAATTACGTGCATTTTACATCACAGCGTATAAAAAATAACTAACCTAATGGATCATTAGCTGGATCTTTTATTTCGATCTTTTCCGGTCTTACTATAGTTGCTGGACGTTTGACAATTTTCTTAATATCGCCTGTTGCTGGTTTAAGACTCGCTGTAGTGCTAATTGATGTTGAACTTGCTTTTTCTGAGGAGGACGTTAATGGTTTACGTGCTACAACCGGCAATTGCACTGCTCGAGCCGACGTTGAGGCTGTAGAGGTTGTAAGTTTTTGTTGTTGTTGCTGTTGCTGTCTAAATGACGTTGAAGAAGAAGATGCAGTTGCTGTTCGTTGTGATTTATTGGTTTTCTTTTGTAGATTAGTTTGTTTTTGTTGATTTTGTACGGTTGGTCTAACTGTCGCTATTGATTTGGTTTTATTCGCAAAAGTTGCTTGAGGTGTTGAAGTATTAACCTGTGCAATCGTACTTTTAGTTTTTGCTACAAACGTTTTGGGTTTTTGGGCAGAAGAAGTTATTACTGGCAGAGCTAAGAAAATTTTGTTATTTTTTTTTTGCAAATTTATTTAAACTTTAACTTACTTTTACTTGTTGTTGTAGAAGTAGCAGTAGAAGTATTGATTTTATTGGTTGATTTGGTTGGTACTTGACGTGATATTTCAACTTTTTGTATTAGTTTTTCACCTTAAAGAAGTATTTTTTTATTGAAAGTTCTTGGTTTTTAAGTTAAATAATTTTTAAGCAATTTTTTACCTTTTTCATAATTTGTATCATCTAAAGATACAAAAGAATCATTAAATGTTGTCTTTTGTACTAAAGTTGCCTGATTTGCTGAATAAAAAAGTAAAAAAAAAACATTAATTCCCATCGTTAAGAAAAAAAATTTAATGGGTATATTTATATATAAAAAAAAAGCTAAAATGTAATTATTTATAGTATTGTTGTTTGAAAGCTAGAATTTGTTATACTTTCTGGCAATTTACGTGTTCCATAAAAAAACACTTTTCTCGTTTTAAGGCCAGAAAGAAATTAAACCAATTTGATACCCTGTTTTGAAGTATAACGTATTACAACCAGGTTATTTTGCATTGAACTAAACAAATAGTAGTCAAAAGGGGCAATGCCTGGGCAATATGACAATACTTTTACGTGAAGTAAAAATGTTCTGCTTTGAAATCATCTTACTAACACAATCTAGTGTAAAAAGATGGGAACTAATGCGTATGTCAAAATTTATTTGATAATTTTTTTGTGTGTAGATTTTCATGAAGAAAAGATGCAGCTCGCTAATTTTGTATACTTATAAACTATTAACAATTTTTTTTATGTAATAATTAAGATAACAAGTAAATCCGCATAATTGATCAAATGTAATCACTTATTTTTAATGTATAAAAATTGCTACTTAACGCTTTTCTGCAGACTTATTATTCTGATTCCATTTTTTAATTTTTCTAAAAGATATGTACATAATTTAAACCAAGAGCTAGATCATAAAATTATTCAGTATCAACATGTTTAATTTTTTTTTTTTTTCATAATAAATTTTAAACTGGGTTTAACTAGAATTAGAACTTCACACAAATTAACCTATTTTAGTACCGCAACTTATTGATAGACCGCTTAAACAAATATAACAAAACAAAAACCACATTGAATTTGTTGTTGCAACAATACTTTAACAATGTCAAAATTATTGCTGCCAACTGTTTTGGTCAACAACTTTTTTTCTTCATTTAATTTTTAACACAAAAATTAATATTTTGCAGCTTTTGGATAACATACAGAGATGTTTGTTATATTTGTGAGTATGACATGTCTACCGGGTCATTTGAAAAAAATTGACTAATTGGCAAATAGTCCGCAGAGATATTGGCAAAAAAATATATGACTTTAACTACCTCTCGGGCTTTTTTTTAAAGTTGGGTTGTTTAAAATAAGTTGAGTTGTAAACCATAATAGGGGCATTAGTATAGTAACCCGCACATGTAAGGATCTTTTATTCATACGATAATTTCAAATTGGAAGTACGATTTTTGTGTTTTTTATAGTAAGATAGGTGTATTGTATACTTTTTTTAAATTTTTGTAAAATTTACACTTATTCTATTCGCTTTTAACATCTTCAACATACCTACATATATCATGTACCTATCTTACAAATAATTAATTTAATAAAAGATTTAAACGTAACTTTTTCGAATTTCGAGATGTCTTGAAATGTTTTAAAAACATTGACTGCTCCTTACAAAAGAATTTAGTGATAGAAAAAGTTGGCAGTGCCACGCCCATACAAACACATTTTTTTTCCTAATTCTGCTTAACCGATAACACTTGGCGCTAACATTGAGTTCCTCTAACAATACAAAGAACTCTTTTATAACCAATTTTTAATAGAAATAGTGCCTGAAGTACATATAATTAAAATTGGCATGTACATATATCTATTTACGCTTTTAAAAACTAATTAATACCTAGTAACAATATGATTCTTAACTTATCATAACCATCAATTGGACAAATTTCCCACTGATAAAAAAAATGTTGAATAATTTTGTTTTCGAAGAAAATTTCGGATACAATTTTTGTAATTGTAAAATATTTTAAAATTGGGCCAAGCTGATCTTGCTAAATCATATAATAAAATTGCAAAAAAATTAATTTTTTTTTAAGTTTTACTTACCTCTATTATGATACTCATTTAAATTATCTTCATTACCATCATCATCATCTGAATTATCATCAAATAAACAATTAAATATATCCTGATCTAAAGAAGATGAAGAATCATCTTTGTCATCATTTAGTTTTTCAATTTGTTGATTATTGCTATTAGTTTTCGATTGGACTATAGTGTTCGCCGCTGCTACTGCAGCCGCAGAATTTAAAGCTTAAATAAAGAAAAACGAAAGAAAGGAATTACAATTATTGCTTGCTGTGCCTAATAATGGTAAAATGAGACGCTCAATAGAGACGAAAAGTGCTTAAAAAAATCTTTACCAGGTAATACTAAATCTTCATACTCTTCAAGGTATTCAATGTCTTCCATTTTTTTTCTCCACAATAGTTCAAAATTTTATTAGGGGTACTATTTTTTTTTCAGAAAAGTTATCTCATTTTTCTTTCGTACTAATGCCTTAAAACAGTCTTTTCTAAAGGCTGTACATATTTTCACAAAAAAAATTTTTTTTGGAATTTTTTAGAAACATTGTAATTTTTTTTTACAATAAACCATGTTTTTCCTATGCTTTTTATTATTACAACTTCACTTGGTAGATTTATATTGAAATGTATGTAATTTTTTAAGGTATTTAAAGTAAAAATTAATATTTTGTGAACTAACGCGGTTTCTGCAAACAATTTTTTCTTCTCGCCGATGCATTAAAATTGACGTTTGTAATAAAAAGTATAATTGTTAAAGTTTTAGCACCAATAGACATTTATATATGTCTTAAGTTGAGGAGGTTCTCAAAAATACTAGGAAATTTTTCATGTTAAAAGTAGTGCCTTATTGTGATGTTAACTTCAGTAGTGGCAACACTTTAGCTGTCAAAAATTGTTTTCTTTAGTTTCACGTGTTATCCCATTTACATTCTTTTTATTGAGATTTAGATGCAAAATTAATGTTTTAAATTTTTATTAAATTTGTTAGCGAAACATATTTGTTATGGTGGTGTTGAAGACTATGGATTTAATAACAACTATTGAAGATGACGCAGAAGTAGAAAATCTATCTGAAGATTCTGATGCGGAATTTGATGTAGGAACGAAAAAAATGTGTTTCTTTTACTTTCAATATTTTTATTTCCCATACAATTGTTTTTTCTAGTACCAACCCACAAAATTAAAACATAAAAAAGTTACCGAGTTTGAAAAAAATTTTGAATTTGTTAGCTCAGTCAAAGAATATAATCAGGACACTTGGGATGATTTAATGAAGTATGTTAAACGTAAGGCCCGCACCAAGACCGATGATAAAATTGCTGCCCGTCTAAGACAGAAAGATGGTGAAGACGGGCCCATAAATCCCAAAGATGAAGACAGTGGCGATGAAATTGATTTGTCGGAAGATGAATTAAAACACGATAACTTGCGTTTGAGAGAAAAGAAACAAGCAAGAAAGAAGAAAAATAAGTTGGATAATAGTGATGAAGAATCGGAAAAAGAGGGTGAAAAAATGCAGTTTGATGAGGCCATAGAGTCAAATGAATCTATAAGTTCCTTCTATCAAATGAATCTTTCACGTCCTCTAATGAGATCTATTGGCGTATTGGGTTATATTTACCCTACACCTATTCAGGCCTCAACTATTCCCATAGCCCTATTGGGTAGAGATATTTGTGGTTGTGCTGCCACCGGTACTGGTAAAACAGCAGCCTATATGTTGCCCACAATTGAACGTTTACTGTATCGCCCTATGAACAATAAAACGGTGACGAGGGTATTAGTTTTAGTGCCAACTCGTGAATTGGGAGCTCAGGTGTATCAGGTCACCAAACAGTTGTGTCAATTTACTACTATTGACGTTGGTCTAGCTATTGGTGGTTTAGATGTTAAGGCCCAAGAAATGGTTTTGCGTCAAAATCCCGATATAGTTATTGCCACACCTGGTCGTTTAATCGATCACATAAAAAATACGCCAAGTTTTAGTCTGGATTCAATTGAGGTAAGTTTTTGGGTACGAACTTTTTGGTAAAGGGTAGAAATAATAATAACAAACAAAAAGAAGTGATGACCAATCCTTGCGCTCCGAAATCTTAGAAAATTTATTTGTAATTTTGTTTGATTCAAGAGGAAATTTGTTTAGCTTTGTTATATAGCGAGGTCTATATAACCTGACTTTAGTATATAAGGGCAATGGAATAAAATTTAAAATAATTTTAACTAATCTAAAATTTTTATTTTTTTATTTATTTTTTGCCTTAATCAAGGTCCTTATACTTGATGAAGCCGATCGTATGTTGGACGAATATTTCGCCGAGCAAATGAAAGAAATAATTAATTCATGTTCGAAAACCAGACAAACTATGCTCTTTTCCGCCACAATGAGTGAACAAGTTAAGGATTTGGCTGCCGTTTCCCTTAATAAACCAGTAAAAGTTTTTGTGAATAATAATCAACAGGTGGCCTTTAATCTGCGTCAAGAATTTATACGCATACGCGAAGATAAAGAAGGTGATCGTGAGCCGATTTTGGCTAGTTTAATATGTCGTACGTTCCATGATCATTGTATGATCTTTGTACAGACCAAGAAGCAAGCCCATCGTTTGCATATACTTTTGGGTTTGCTAGGAATTAAAGCTGGTGAATTGCATGGCAATCTAACACAGCAGCAGCGTTTAGAATCACTTAGAAAGTTTAAAGAAGAACAAATAGATGTTCTTATTGCCACAGATGTGGCAGCTAGAGGTTTGGATATTGTGGGTGTTAAGACGGTCATTAATTTTGTTATGCCCATAACAACGGAACACTACATACATCGTGTAGGTCGAACAGCTCGTGCTGGTAGGGCTGGTATTTCAGTGTCATTGGCCGGCGAAAAAGAAAGAAAAATTGTTAAAGATATTATCAAAAATGCTGAGGGTTCTGTTAAGAATCGTATTATACCTCCCGAAATTATAGAAAAATATCGCAAAAAGTTGACTGCTTTAGAACCAGAAATACGTAAGTTACTGTTAAATTTGTGTTATGGGTTTTGCAATTTTTTTTTTTTTAGAGAATATTTTAGATGAAGAACAGGCTGAGCGCCAGATAGCTAAAATGGAACAACAGCTATCAAAAACTGAACGCAAATTGTTGGGCAACAAAAATGAACATCGTGATTGGTTCCAAACGAAAAAGCAACGTGAAGCGGAAAAACAGCGTTTATCTCTTAACCCAGAAGAACCAAATTCAAAGAAACCCGAAAGTAAAAATAAAAAACGTAAACGCCCTGAATATGGTGGTGATGGTGAAGATGGTCCACCGGTGAAAGAATTGACTGCCAAGAAGAAAAAGAAGGAAGAAACCAAAAAAATAAAGACTCCTGAACAGTTGGCCAAAGAAAGAGCCATGAAAGAAATCGAAAAGGTTTCTTTAGTCAGAGCAAAAATAACAAAAATGCGCAAACGTCCGGGTAAACTTTCGACAGTTTCAGAGTTTTCTACAAATAATAAGGGTGGTGGCTCCGTTAAACCCAAACGTGGCGGTAATTCCGCTTTTACTAATGATTTAACAGATGTCAGTCGCAGTGGCGCTTTACGTTTAAGATCTGAAGCTAATCGTCACCAGAAAATGTCGAAAATAGCTGCCAGAAAGAAGACAAGTAATGTGAAATTGACTAATAAGGCGGGCAATAATAAATTCAACAAAGGCAAGAGCTTTGGTGGACCGAGATTTGCAAAAAAGGATAAAAATAAAAAGAAATAGGAAATAGAGTTATTATCCTTTGAGCATTCTTAACAAATAACAAGCAAAAATATTGAAAAAGTCCAATAAAAATGTTTTATATGTATTTACTTGGTTATTTTGTTTAATAATAATATAGAAATCGTTTTTCATGACATAAACTTCACGAAACTGAAGTTTGGAAATTTTTGTGTTTGCACTTGTCAAAACCTACTGCCAGCACAAAAAATTACCGTGTGAACTGCAAATTTTGTGTTAAAACACACGTTTGCAAATAAATGTTCAAACACAAAACTAAGCAGTTATGTCAAAACAAGCTGTCAAATTTGTTGTTTTATTAGAAAAAAAATGATGAAATAAGACAAACAAAGCTGTGAATAAAATAAAAATATAAATTACTTGCTTTAAAGCAGTTAAAAAGTTTAAATTTATTGCTGATTGTATGCTGAAAACAAAAAGATGACTTAAAAAAATAATGTTAGGGTCAGCAACAATAAATAACGCGCATTTTCCATAAAACCACCTTGTTCAACAAATAAGAATTTGTGTCCAAACATAAGTACGTTAACCCCTCTTTTGAAATAAGTTTAAACACAGACATTTTTTGTGACGTCATTCTGCCGACGATATTGGTTTTAATAATGGCTCTTAACGTATCTGAAAAAATATACCTCCTTTATAGCATAGTTATAAACGAATAACTCCATTTTTATTCAAAACAATGTTACGAAAATTTCAAACAGTTTTATGCTATTCGTGATGCAGAACAAGGACATTTTTTAAATTAGCAATTTAACAAAAACAATTTTTTATTCCAGGCACAAACCCTGTATTATTGCAAAACTACTTATAACAAAATATCCCTTTTCGGAAGTTTACCTAGTCTGGTAGCATCAACTGTCAAATTGTTTTCGCGTCTCTTTTCTTTACCATTAGTTTGTAAACAATTTTTTGTCAACATTTTTATTGAGTCTTAAACATAACAAATACACAAACAACAATACAAAATATCGTTAAAATACTTAGCAAAACAATTATAAAAATAAATAAAAATGCTGCAATCACTAAACTGCATACGCATGGGCGAAGTGCTTTTAAATGAAAATTTACAATTGTTTATACTCTGCAACAATTGTCACACAGATTTACGAAATCTGCAGGATTTTCGGAAACATTTGGAAAAATGTGAAGGCTTAGAGAATCTTTTTCATAAGGGAATACAACAGCAATTCAAATACAACACCGATAAAAGTACCCAATTATTTGGTAAAACTGTAAAGGGTATTAAGGAAGTAAGAATTAACTTTAACAACAAATATTATTGAAATCGATTTTTAACATTATGTACCTACTTCTTCTTTAGTTTTTAATATATGACTACAATGATGTGGAGTTGTACAACGTCAAAACAGATGATAATTTTATAGATTTAATAAATATCGAGGAGGAATTACTAGATCCTAAATGGTATTCAGATTTAAATGCCGAGGTCAGCAGCAAAACTATTACAACCCAGAAATCTTCAAAACAATATGATGAACTGGTAGAGGCGGTAACACCTTTTGTGCAATTTAAGGAAAATCTAAAAACCTATAATAACGCCAGCAGCAGCTCCAATTTGGCAAAACCCAGAACTGTCTTGAAAGCAAACACAAAAGTTTCAGAGAAATCTCTAAAAACTGTCAAATTTGATTTGTCAGTTACTAAGGAGAGACCAACAGCCAAAAGAAAATTGTCTATGTCAAAAACAGTACCAATACATTTTGCAATGCCATTACCGCCAACTGCCGGAAAAGTAAATGTTACCAAACATACTTTACCTAACAGTACGCCCATATCCACTTTAGCCAAAACCCATGCTAAGAAACTCAAATCAGAACATATAATACCAAATGGTTTTATCAAACCACCTGAAAAAACCACAATTCCTATTCTAACAACTACCCCAACAATAATACCCCCTAACATAGTACTGAAACCGGTAGCTAGTAAGACTACAATCATACCTACCACCATCATAAAACCAGTACCGACTAAGGAAAAACAAACAGCTCAAATACTTAATAAATTGCAAAATTTAGGTCTGCAAGTTAAACGAACTCAACCGCTGCCTCAAAAGGTGGTGGCAAATTTGACGTCTAATAAGACAGACACAAAAACCTTAGAGATACTACAAAAGCTCCAGTCTAAAGGAATGAAAGTGAAAATCTTAAATAAGCAACAGACTTCCACAGATGCACAAGCAAATGCTGCACCAAAAATCAAGCCATTATTGTCAGGACCACCACCAAATCCTGCGCAACAAAAAACAATAAGTGTCATACGTAACCCAGCTGCGACTATGGCCATTAAGCAAAATTTAAACAAGAATTTAATTATAAGAAAAGTTAACTAAAAATTTTAACTTACCTTTCGTTTAAATTGCGTTATTTTTTTCACAGAGAATGCAATTGAAAAATTGCAGAAAATTCGTAAAGCTTAACATTTAAGCAATAAACAAATTATAAGTCACTTGGATTAAACAAAACAAAAACGAATCGTGCTTTAATATAAAGATATGTTGTGATTTTAAATATGGCAGCTCTGACAAAATATTTTCACATTTTCACTGACATTCAGTTGTCAATTTTACATGGTGCTGCCAGGGGTTTAAATTTGCATTTGAAAAAAGGCGGGAAAAAATATATTTTTTCTAAGGGTAGTTTATACGATTCAATTTACGATATATGTATACATATACATATTGTGTCTAGACTATACTTTTCGTGCTGTCATGTTACTGAAAACTGGTTAACATTTAATAAAACTTTTCAGAAAGTTTTACTTAAAATGGCAAGTTTAATTGTGTTATTACATCAAAGCAGTCATTACTTTTTGTCGCTGGAGTAGAACTTTTTTATTTGATTTTTTATTCATTTGATTGTATCTGCCTCATTAAGTATGAAATCCTATGCTAAAAAAATAGATTTTTTTTAATTATATAAAATATCATGAGTGATAAATCGGCAGTATGTGTTACAGACTACAAAAAGCTGAACATGACATTGTATAGTGTAAAACTACTAAAGGCAACACTACTGGCAACTCTACATACAGCTGACATCTTTTTTGACAGTTAACAATAAATTTTGTTGTCCGGGTTGTGTGTGTTATATGTAACTAAAAAATAAAAAATAAATAAAAATGATGTGTTTTTCTCACATATTTTAATAATCTTGACCAAAATAGTGTATAGTATTAAATTAAAAGTGTTCATTGTGCGTTTAAACTAACAATCAATTTTATTTTTACTAAAGAAAAAAATAACCTGTGACAGCAGAAGAATAGTTTCTTGCTGCAGAAGGTAAATTTTTTTTTTGTAAGTATTTTATTAAGTTATATAATAAATGTAATTTTTAATTTGTAAGTTAGTAATAAGTTATTAATATTAAAAAAAAGTTGACCTTTCACCCAGTTTTTTTAAATTATTTTTAAAAAATTGTAAATCTTTTAGTAAATCCCTCTTGGCGTGATAAATTGAAAACAAGCAAACTTATTTTGGACATGGAATTGTTTTAAAATTTTTCATTTTAAACGAACATATATTTAGTTATGTAGTAATTTTCTGTAAATCAATTTATTGACATTTAAAATAAGGCAGTTTTTTAGAGTACTATTAAAATGATGTCATACATATAAATGTAATGTAGAACACATGCAAAGCAACAAACAATGTTGAACATAGTATAAACTAATCTAAATTGGCCAATATGCGTAATATTTCTACCAAAGATAAATTTCGATAAGTTCAGAATTCATAGAAATTGCTTTGATCCTTTCCACGATATTACATTTCCATTCGATTTATGTACACCGATGTGCGAAATTTGGGCGCAATCAAACACTGCAGTCAGTGACATTTACACACATCGAGAGGTTAAAATCAATAAAAATGATTGTTCAGTAACTTTCGGCAAAGTGGGAATTAATTTTTCGTGTTTAATTAAAACGTTTAAGGTAAAAACTTTGACTTCTTATTTTTGAAAAAAAAAGTTAAGTTTTATATTGATAGTAGTGGCATACTAATGCCAAAAACTAATTAATGATCTTGTCAAACTAAAAACAAACAAATTTCAGTTGTTTACAGAAATGTTTATAGGTACTACATTGGTATTTGTTTTTAGATTTTTAACTGCCTGGCCCACAAAATGCGAACGATATTTTCTTTCGAATAAATATATTTCAAACAAAAACAAAAAGTTTAAATTTGTTTTTGTTTGAAATATATTTATTCGAAAGAAAATATCGTTCGCATTTTGTGGGCCAGGCAATAAAATTTTCTCACATTGCAGTTGCTTTTATAACAATTATCATAAATTAGTGAGTAGCACAGTTAATATATGTAACTAGAGGGGGCCCTCCCTATACTCCTAATAAAAACATACATAATTAATAATAATAGAATACAGCCGCAGAATTTTTCAAAATTCTAATAAAAGCTACTAAATTCCGAATATTTTAGTTGTTCTGTATTCCATTTCTGAATAATTTTTCGTTTTATTTCGTGTAGAAAAATATTAGTGGAATCAAAAAAAAAAATCATACTTTTTTAAATTAAATAATTTGAAATGTTTTCTTTCTTTTTAAAGGAAAAAAAATATGACCATAAATTTTAACAAAAAAATTTAGGAATTACGTTAAATGGCCTATAAACCTATATAGACTATTAAGATTATTTACAGAAAATTTAAACTAACTATGATTTTCGCAGTCATTGGATTGGAGAAATCCCTTAAACAGCGTTTACTTATATATCACTGACGAAAAATAAAAGCATTTCATTTATTATTTTGTTCATTTTGTGTATTTACATATGTATTTAGTATACTGCCACAAAACATGTTTTTTTGGCATTTTCAAACTTGAAAAAAAAAATAAAAAAATATGTACAACATTACGAATAAGTGTACAATTCCACATAAAATAATTCCACTCGGAATACAGAACAGGGACGTATGTATGTTTTATGAATTAAAAATGTTCTATAAATATATAGAAAATTTATGAATGAATATTTTCCATAAACCTAATATTTTTTTTTTAATATACGATTTATTTCTTTAAAAAAATTTCTATAAAAAAATATATCGAACAATTTCCTTACATCAAAAATCTATTGAACATTTTCTGTAACATGTATCAACATTTTTCTATAGATAAAGAACTTTCTCAAAATAATTAATTGAACAATTCTTAAAAATATGTATTTTTTAAAGTTTAAAAAATATAAACTCTTCTAAAATCTGTGATATAATAAAACAATCTATTTATATTATGATTTAATTCATTATTTATTTGTTTTTTCCATTTCATTTTTACACAATTTTATTTCTAAAATTTACGAATAATACAGTTTGCAATGCACTCTTTTTGAAATTGGTAAATTTCGATTTCATTAAATTGTTTTAAACAATGTTTAGTTTGAATTTTAGTATTTATTTAAAACCAAAATTTATCATCAGAATTTGTTTTTTTTTTAGTTTAAATTATATTTTACTTAAAGCATTAAAGCTGCAAAATTAAACGTTTTCCTTTTTTTAGTTTTTTTTTTTTATCTAAAACTATTTTTTTTTTCAATTTTTATAAATTATCACATTAACATTATAATTTAATTATTTTTCATTTGTAATTACTATGCTGTTAATTTGCATTAAAAAAAAGAGAGATATAAATTTTATTTGTAGGTTGTTTTATACTATATATTTTGAATTAATTATTTTCTTTAAAAATTTAAAATTTATTTTATAATCTGTTTTACAATCAATTTTTCTTATTTATATAAATAAACTATTTTAAAATTATAAATTTGTTTTAATATACAATTAATTAAGCGAACGTCTACGTTGCCCATTATAACCATTGCTGGTATCGAGTATTTCAGTTGAAAGACGTGCAAGTAAAGGTAGTTCTCTCATTGATACATTTACCAGAGGCAAAGGTTCAAGTTTTTGTAATTTCTTTAAAGGTTTCACAACATGTTCCGGTGTACTGGGCAGACTAGTAACCACATCTGTATCTTCTTGTGTTACTTTTATTAGAGGATTTTTAGGACAGGCTTCGGCCCCTAAAGAATCGGGTCGGGCAGAAATGTTCTTTGTTTTCGTAGAAGAATGCTGTAGCTTGCGTTGTTGCTGTTGTTGTTTAGCACACTCTTTGAGTAGCATTAAATGATCGAGTTTGTCAACAGTAGCATTCAATTCGTTCTCCCACACATCATTTTGTTCCTGTTGCCCATCCCCTCCTTCTATAGGTCTTACCGCTAAAAATTTGACATGTTGCCTTAAAGCCTCGAGATCTTTCTCATCTACTATGCCTGAGTTGAGATCATTACTATCATTATAGTCTTCAGCACGTTCATCAGGATAATCTTCCGCATTGTGGCAGCAATCGTGTTTTATTACAACATCGTCTTCTTCATCGATTTCAGAAACCTCCGTTTTGGCCAATATGGCTAAGGGGGCATTTCCTTTATTAAGGTTGTTATTGTTACTAGTGGTAGTTTGTGTTAGATTTTTGCTTGAACAGGCAGTTTCGGATGACTTTTCCGATTGACCACTTAAAGATATTTGACTGCCTGCAATCGAGGGATAATCGCATTTATCCAGTTCCATGTGGTAGTCGGGCAATGATGGCATGTTACTGCTAGTAGGAGAATTAAGCTCGGCACCCACACCTGGCTCTCGCGGCCCTGGTGGTGGTGTATTCAACAGCTGGGGATAGTCGCCTCTTTGTCGATGTATATCATCGCTTATTCGCTCTAAATTACGCAAAGCTGTCGCATAGGTATTTTTTGCTGTCTGCACTTGCAGTTGCAGCTCCTCGATGCGATTTTTTTGGGTTTGTAACTGATCTTGGCATATTTGTTTTTCTTCAAAATAGGGCCGGGATTTAGTAATACTGCGACGAAAACGTTCCTCCAATTGTTGGACTTTCTGTTCGGCTGCATGAAAAATGCGCGTGCGACGTTGATGCTCAGCATGACAGTCGGCCTTTTGTTTTTCAGCATCCATAACTTTTTGGGTGGCATGATTTAGCATTTCCTGCCACGCATTATCGAATTGCCATTCGTGTGAATTCGACATAAAACGTTGCTCGGCCAAAGCGACAGTTTCTTTTGCGGCCGCATGTATTTCTAAAAAATAAATATGAATAAATGTTGTAAATAATGCTGTAAAATGTTTGATTTAAAAAAAAACTTTTTTTCAAAATTTGTCTAAAATTTATTATTGATTGATTGATTTAAATTATTGATTTTCTAATAACGATATTTGTAATTTTTTTTCAGTAAGATTTTTTTTAAACTATTCAATACTAGTAGTCACTAGTAGTGGTCAATAACAATAAGTAAAATTGTGAAAACTTTGCCACTCTTGTTTCAAATTATCATTTTTCTTATGCTTTTCCAATAACATTTTTAATTTTAAATAAAAAAAAAACCCTTCCATATCTCTTTGTATGTGTTGCAAATATATATTAAACTGCTGTATTATGTAAATATTTTTTAAATGATACATTTTTTGTGTTTACAAACACAATGAAAAACCATACTAAAGTGTTTTGCTTTTCCCTTTTTTATGTATATGATAAAAAAAAATTCTAAAGATAAAATATATATAACTTACCATTGGCTCTTTGAAATTTCACTGCCGCTTTTTGGCATTCAATTTGTGCTTCTCTAGCCTTTTCCAAAGCCTCATAGTAGGGTCTGGCCTTATCTATGCAGCTTCCTAGTTTTTTTGATGATAATTTTAAACGTCTTGTAGATTCATTCATTAAAATGCGAAAAGTTGAATTTGCTTCCTAAATAAATGACAAAAGAAAAAAATACATTAATTTACAATAAATAATAAATGTAAGAACATTTTAATTATAAGACTTACCTCTAATTCTATTTCGAGTTTATTAATCTCATCTGTGGCTGTATTGAGATTCTCCAATTCAATCTAAAAAAAAAAAAATTAAAAATTAAATAAATTAATCATTTTTGTTTTGTTTACTTTCTTACAGTTCTATCAAATACTTAAATTGTTAATTTTTTTATGTAAATATTAAAAACAAAATAAATTGACAAAGTAAGAAAATCACCACAAAAAAAAAATGGTGGCCGGAAAAACCAAAATGGCCAGGGAGCCTAAATTTGATTTATCAAAGGTTTCGGTAAGTAGGGAATTAAAATAAAATATTTTTTTCTTAATATAAAGCAAAAAATAATAACAACCTTCTTTTAACAAGGCCCGTGTTGATCGTGTCAATGTTAGTGGTATGCTACGCACACACAACGATTATGTTATGAAAGCCGCCGAAAATCTGTTTAAAGCGAAAAATTTCCAAGAACTTATGATGGAATCGATGCAGTAAGTTTTGTTTATTTATAATTTCTTAGAAAAAAAAAACATTTCTTAATACATTTCTTTGTTTCTTCCTCAGAGCAAAAAGCTATTTACACGAATTGGGTATTTTCAAAGATATCAGCGTTCATATTGACATAAGTCGCGGCGAAAATGCCTCTTCTAATGGTTATGAAATCACATTTAAGGGTAAAGAACTATCACGCATTGTAGGTTCTGTGGGCACTGAGGTTGGCCAAAATGAGGGCTCGCTGCGTACCGAATTGTCAATGCCGAATTTATTTGGCCGCGGCGAAAGCGTTTCATTACAAGGTTCCTATAGTAGTAAGAGAGCGAATGATGTACAACTAAAGTTTTGGAAATCATATTTTCATACACGTTTTTTGGATAATAGACCAGAGTAAGTAAAATAAAAATTAAATAAAAAAATGTTCTTGGGCATTCAAAAAAAAATATATGTATATATAAAAATAATATAAATACATACAAGGCTGTTCTGTATTTCGTGTGGAATTAAAATGTGCGGAATTATCATAGAATTGTTGCTATAAAAAACAACAATGCTATAACAATTCCGCATATTTTAATTCCACACAAAATACAGAACATATCCCATAGTTAATAGGAGTGCTCGTTTAATCGGATAAATGCCTCTTATACCTCCTAAACTCTTAAACTTTTATAAAATATTAAAAGTTTAAAAGGTACATATAAGAGGCATTTAACCGATGAAACGAATGCCCCTTATAAAAATTAATTTAATTGATAATAAATTAACAAAAACAAGTAAAAAACGAAACCAACAAAATAAAATTATTTTAGACGAGGAAAATATTAATAATTCAATACATTTTTTTTAACTTAAAAATAAAAGATTATTAAAGTTTGGTATTTTACTCTTTTAAATTATTAAAGAAAATAATAATAATAATTTTTTTTAAATATTTTTTTTGGTGTAAAATTACACCGTTTTGCGAGGCATTAAGGCTTTAACGAATCCCCTTTATATGTAAAAAATATATATTTTTTTTAAAAACTAATAAATTGTATTTTCTTTTTTTTTTATTAAGAATATCCTTTTCCTTGTTCCGTCATGTGGATCGTGTAGATATTAGTAATTTCAAAAATTCCAGTTTAGGCTGTTTAGCTGAATTTTCGTTCAATACCTTAAAACCGCTAGAGGTAATTTTACAAAAGTATGGTGTTTAAGAAAAAAAACCTAATCATTTTCGTTTCTTTCAGTTGACACACTCCCTTCAATATGAGACCTCCGTACGAGAAATATCGCTGACAATGAAAAACGTACCCATAGCAATACGAGAACATTGTGGACCAAAATTGGCTTCCCTGCTGCGTTATTCCTTAATTTTTGATCAACGCGATAATCCAGTGTTTCCCACACAGGGTCTTATGATCAAATCGATGAATGAATATTGTGGCCTGGGTGGTAATGTGGCTTATGTAAGTAACAGTACGCATGCTGAAGTAAGTTTACCGCTGTTTGGGGACCTGGTGGCACAGGTATGTGGTCGTGTGGGTATAATTAAGGAAACAAAACAAACCACTAGACTGCCCATTAACAATCTATTTTATTGCGGAGGTCCTTTGACGTTAAGAGGTTTTAAGTATGGTGGTGCGGGGCCTGTTGTTGAGGGAACACCCATAGGAGCTCAGGTAATGTTTTTGAATGTTTTTCATTTACTGTTTTTTTTTACAATTAATCTCGTTTTTTTTAGACATATTGGTCTACGGGATTCCACTTATGGGCTCCGTTGCCGTTTAAAAGAGTCTTCAAAGGTTTGGCCGATAATTTCCGTACGCATTTGTTTTATAATGTGGGAAATTTTAATACATTCTCTACAGGTGATCTATTTATGGACATTTTAGTTGTATGATTAAAAGTTAATTGCGTGTTTTTTGTTTTAATTCTTACAGAAAATCTACGCAGTGCTGCTGGCATTGGTTTAGCATTTAAATTGGAACGTGCTCGCATAGAATTTAATTATTGTGTACCTTTGCGCAAATTTGCGGGTGATAAAGTTGAAAGTGGTTTTCAATTTGGCATTGGTTATGAGTTCGTTTAATATGTGCTGCTAAAATTAAACTACAAACACAGCGAACCACTATTTTTTTTTTTTTTTTAAATTCAAGAGGAAAGGCTCCATTTTACTATTTTGTTTTTATTTCTAAAATTTCACTGAACGAAACAAAAAAACCAGTCATTAAATTGTTATCTATTATGTATTTAAATGTAAATGTTTAACATATACAAAAATACAATAAAAAACAAACCTACAAGTATGTATCTACTAACCCACAACACAAATATGTATGTAGTCCAGATTATTTAGCTTTTGTGGAAAAACTTTTGAGTTTGATAATGCAATTTATTGTTTAATTTTTAAAAAAATTATAAGAAGAGAAAATAAGGTAAAAACAAGTAAGAGCGCTATATTTGGATGTGCCAAATCTTATATACCCTTCACTACGTGTATTTACGTTTCTTATATCTCGAAATTTTTATTTTTATTTTTCAAAAGTCTAATTTCTAATTCATGTCTAATTTCTGATTGTTTGATACCAAAAACGCGTCCTTACAACATTGGGGGCTGAGAAAACTTGATTTCAACAGATGGTAGTCGTCTTTTTTGGCTTATATCTCGGTCAGTAATGAAGCGATTGTACTGGATAGCAAACATCTCAGGAAAATTTCTGATTGTTTGATACCAATCACGCGTCTGTACATCGGGGGGCTAAGAAAACTTGATTTCAACAGACGGACGGACAGACAGACAGACGGACATGGCTAAATCGACTTCCCTATCTATAAGGATTGAGAATATGTATACTTTATGGGGTCGCAAATTAATATTGTAGAAATTACAAACGGAATGACAAACTTATATCACCTTAGGTGAAGGGTATAAAATACCTAAATTGTAAAACAAGAATTTAAATGTATGAACATAATGCAATTTCAAAAGAGAACTTAAGAAAGTTTCGCAAGAAAAGTCTATAGAAAAAAAAAACAAAAATGAAATTTAAGCAAAATTTTACTTATTTTTTTTAAGTACATATAACTTCTTAAATATTTAAATAAAATTTAGTATTTTAATTCTTCGTTAAATTAAACTACTTAACGACAAATATATAATTAATAATATTAAACATAATAATAATAATAAACAAATTATAAGTTAATTACATATTAAGAAAAACCAAAAAAGAGAAATTTTTAGCATCAAGCTTAAATTGTTACAAACAACTAAATACAAATATGTAGTATATAATTATGAACTTTCTTTGTGTTCTTCTCTTCTATATGTCTGTTAATTTTCACTAACTGCCAATTACACAGATTTACCCTGGTTCATTGATTTTCAATAATTAAGGGCAGGGCTTCCCAATGCGTCGAATTCGAAGACATTTTGAAATTTAATTGGGACAACAAACGTAAATTGTCTTTTTGGTTTTTTTTGTTTTGATTATTTTCGTATTTGAGAAAAAATTATGATAGATTTTGTGAATTTTAAATAAAATTTCTTGTTTTTCCATAATTGTCTAAAATTTTTCTATTTAAAGAACATTTATGATAACCAAGGAAAATAAAAATATGCTCTTAAAATGTGTTTTATACGCATTAAATATGCAGAAGAAAACTTAAAATTATGCTCTTAAATGTAAAAAATATGCTCTCTTCACTTTATTTGGAAAAAAAAATAGGTGTTTTATTTAACAAATTAATCACATTTAACAACATAATAAAAAAAAATAAACAAAACAAGAAACACAAAAAGCTACATCAAAACTTGAACTTTTAAAGATAGCAGGTATCAGAATTAAATCGGGACGGTTTTTTAAATAAACTACGACAAGATTTTTATTAGTAATTGTTATTGCAATAACCAACAACAAAATATTGACACAGATTTTCAAATAAAAAGCGTTGTTTGTTAGATTTGAATTGTAATACTCTATACGAAATTTATTTTTTAATTTGCATATAAAGTTTAATAGTTTGGAAAAATATTATTCTCTAAACACAATTCGAGATGTAGATGCCAGAAATGTAGCAACATGTTGAATTTAGTAACAGACATTTTTAAAAGTTAAAAAAATACACACTAAAAGAGTCAAATGTACTCTACAAACTCGAAAAATGCTGCACAAATACTCTTGAAACGGAAATATGCAGAAGAATGCTGTAACGTATAAAATATGCAAAAATATGCATTAACAAATTGATGCCAACATTCATAAAAAGTTCTGAAACGGATAAATACTTGACCTCCGTCTCAATACGTCGCACAGAAAATAACATGCAATTGTATATTACGGTTTCCTCGATAATAATTTTTCGCTTTTTAAAAAAAATGTTCGATAAAATTTCTTTTTAGGAAATTTTAAAAATAGACAAGAAATTCAATTTTTTATTATGAGTTTATATTTTCTTTTCTTTTTCTATAAAAATTTCACACCGTTTTTAACACTTCAAAAATCAATAGTTTGTTGTTGTTTTCAACAACCAATTGCAATTACAACTTTCTAAAAATGCTTTTTATGTTGCAATAACTATGTATTTAAATCCAAAGAAAATAATATTTTATTTAAAATTTATTATTTAAAAAATACATTAATTTTTAGCATATTTTAAAATTTTCTCTTTTTAAATATATAAACAGATCAAATAAATGGTTAACAAAGAGATTGGGAAGCACTGCTTTAGTTTATTAAAACAAAAACAACAAAAAAAACTGCCATTATTTTATTTAACAAAAAACAAATTTGTACTTAAGTTTTCTTGTTTATTTAAAAATTTACATTTAATAATATTAACTTTTTGTAGTTTTAAAACTTTTGAAAATGTTGATTAATATGATTTTAGCGAATTTTTGCAATTTGCTTAAAAATTTTGTGTAATTTTATTTTATTGCTTTACACTTGAACTTCATTTTTAAGCGTAAAATGAACATGGAAATTTGTTTAAGCATATATTTTTGTTAACTTCTGAAACGACCAACGTGTTTTTTTTTTTTTGGCTTAAAACTATACTTTCACTTGTAAATACATGTGTTTGGAAAAATAGTTTACGAATATTTTTTTTTTTCATACATACATTATTGCAATTGTACCTACATGTATAATACAGTTTGCAAAAATAATATCTTACAAAAAAAAAAAAAAAATTGAAAATAAACAAAAAACCATTAAAAAAGAAAATTAGTTTTATTCAATTTTTAAAATTGAAAGGGGAAATTTGGTGTTTGAACTTAAAACTAAAATGAAAATTTAGAAAACAAAATAAACTTTTTTCATTTGCTTTCCCCCAGTAATATTTAAGAGGCCAGGGTTCAATTCCTGATACAACCTTATTTTTTTTAGATAAATTAATTTTTTTTTAATTTCTGTTTTATTAAAAAACTAAATTTTTCTGTTTATTAAATTAATTGTATGTATGTATTCCTTTGATTTGTCTTATTTATTTAGTGAGTTCCAGCTTGGAAATTAGCGCTGTACCCGTGGAAATGGAAATGTAATTTAGCCCCAAGTGGAAATGAAAACTGCCTAAATATAGCAAATTCCCAATATCAAACATAGGGGCAAAATTTTTTCATTCGGTGGCTCGGTCGAGAATTGAACTCAGTCCCCTCTTACAAACAAGATTTATATTAGTACAAGCTCTTAGCTTGTTTGACCAAATCAAGATTTTTAATTTTTGCGATAAAAATAGTGAAATTTTAAAGGCAACAAAAAATAGTTTTCAATTGCAGCAACCATCACAAAAATCTAAATAATAAAACAAAAAATAATTTCAGACCAGGGATTATAAATTAATAATAATTGTATTGGTAACTTAAAAACATTTCAAAAATTATACATACATATTACATATTATACTACATATTACAAAAGACAAAACACAAAAATTAATTATGCCCGCTCACTGACGCTGACTTTTCCTTACGCTCATATACGCTCTAGTAATCGCAACAAATAATAAATTACAATCAAGTGTAATCACGCATAAATAATGGACACCATAGGTGGGAGGGTATTTTTTTTATTTATTTTAGTAAAATATAAGAATGCTTAAACAACTACTTACAACAAGTGAATGCCATTAATGTTGTTAAAGAAAAATAAATAATAAATATGTGCCGATATGTTTTGTATGTATAGGTAGGTATACATAATAAAATATATGATAAATAACAGCGGGAGATCAGAAATGCTAATAAGGCCTCAAATAGACTCAGATTAGTGTTGTCTGATAAGGGTGTTTCCCCTCATTTCAGGAATAATATATGCAAATATATTGAAAGTATTTTTGAAACGTTGTAAGTTCTGTATTATTTACAATTGTATACTATTATATTTTGTTACCATTTTAGTTTGAACAGTTCTTAATTTAGTAAAACATGTCTATATTCTTATCATTGCAACCACAAAATTGATAAGTTAAAACAACAGGAAATCTATTCATTTGTAGTTTCAAAAACACTTTTAGCAAGTATTTACATACATATGTATTATAAACTACAGCGTGTTCTACTTTGAATTAATAAACAACTGATGCCAGCTGATTTCAACTGTATGAAATCAACTGTAAGGTGAAAACTTTGCAAGATATACGAAAGGCATAAGGGGCACAAAAGTACTGATTTTTTTTATTGTTAAACTCAAACTAAAATGCTAAAAAGTGGGTAAAGGCGTTGACCAAACTTAAAGATAACACAATGATGGGGAGAAATATTCCAAATATTGTCGTTTCGCTACATCAATTAGGCAAAATGCCAACCCAAAAAATTATAATTGAAAGATTTCATGCTTTAGCTGCTAAAGTGGTACAGAATATTTACCCATTATGCAAAACAACACGAACATTAAATTTGAAATTCATGTCATTGTATAATTAAGAAACTTTTTAACTTTTTTTAAATTTATTAATAAAATATTTACAATTTTTTTATCAAATTTTTTTCTTTAGGAATTTTAGAAAATCGCTTTTGTGGGTGAGGTTTTTATTTTCAAACGACCCAAAAAAATTGTTTTCGTAAATAACACAATATTCGCTATCGCGTAGTGCTAGGGCCAAAATTTGGTTATACCTCTAATGTACATACATATGTATATAAAGATCTAATAATTGAACCTGGTAAATATTGCTACCATTGCACAGATCTTTTAAGTAGCTTTTATTCGATATCAAATTTATCGGTAATTAAAAAAATTTCCTTTACAAAAAACTTATTTATATTAAAAGAGGACAGAAAAAATCCCTCTTTTTATCAGAAAAGAAACCGCGATCAGATGAGAAACTTAATGGTGAAAAGGCAACTTAGCAAAACACACTATTAAGACAAGGTAAATGCAATATAGATTTTGATATTTATCCACTCCATAAGCAATTGGACTCCAGGACAGCGTTACCTTTGTCAAGTTTTTTGAGATGTGAAAAAGTTTTAAAAAGTTTGTAAGTACAAAAATTAATTCCAATTACATTTTTTTGCTTTCTTTTAAAATTTTGGCATTTTTGAAATTGTTTTTTTTTTAAATAAGAAGTTTTAAAAAAAATATATGGAAACGCTGCTTTAGGACCACCCTCTCTAATCTCTTTTATTGTAAATTGATAACTTCAAAAAATATACTGATTTGAATACAATTTTAGACCTTATTTTTATATCTTTTTATTTCTTTTTAAATATATGTTTGTTTGTTTGTTTGTCTATTTGTATATAAATTGAATGAAGATGTCTAAAAAGAAATTAAGTAAGAAATTTTTCACAATGGGGGGTGGTCAAGTGATTTAATAAAAATGTTTTAAAAATAAAATCAAATAATCTTATGACTGGTGTTTAGTATTTGAAAATGTATGACAAAATAAAGATGATATTTGTTATGGCATTAAATAAATCATTTTTATCGATAAAAATCATGAAAATAATTATTATTTCAATACATATGTATGTTAATTAGATTAAAAATAGAAAAAACACAGCAATATTTTCCTATTTACACATTGCTTTGAAAACAACATTTGTGTTTGTAAGCATGTAAAAGTGATTAATTCTCTCCATAAATTTCTCTATTTTTTTCAATGTCATTATTATTTTGAAGTATTTGCATAAATTTAAGCTAATGTCATGTTTTTATTAATATCTTTATTATTCATAAATTTTTCTTCGTATTGTGTTTTGCTTGTGTTTCTCATTCCAGTCAATAACTTTTGCTTCACATTAATTATTTTTTATATGGAAATTTACAGAAACCGTGTAAATAATAAAAAAAAACATTTTGTTTTAATGAAAATTATTTATTATAAAAATATAACATGTGCTTTCAAGAAATTTTTAAATTTTAATCATAATTCAATTTAAAATGTTAAGACTGTTTCTTAGTTATCATTTTAGCAGAGAATTGAGACATTAATATTCATAACTCTCAACCTAAAATTTTTGTCCTAAAAATAGATTTCTGGCAAATTGACGATTTGAGTATATTTTAATAAAATTTTTCTAAAAGTTGAACATTTTTCTCTATTTCTATAATTTGAAATTTTATTACGTTTAAAAGGTTCATAGAAAATTTTGCTTAAAAATATACCCCCATATTCATAAACGATTAATAAAGTTATTGAAGGTTTATTTAGCAGATTTTTTATGAGAAATCTAACGTAACGTGTGTGATTGATTAGCTAGGGACATGTACTTTGGACTGTGGGTTCCTCTCCTGCCGTATAGAAGAAATTTTTGAAAATTCAAATATTTAGGGGGTAAAAAAATCGAAAACCGGTAATCTTATATCTGCTTAACTAGAAAAGATACAAACAAAATTTAAAAAGCATTGTATTCTACTCAAAAAATAAGTGGTACTTTTTGAAGTTTTGGTGTCTGGGGATGAAAATGGGTGAAAATTATATTTTGGTACTTTTTTTGGGGCCCTTATAACCAATAAACATAGAGGCATAGTTTTTTCTCTAAAAATAAAGAATACGTTTTCGGTACTTTTTTGAAATTCAAACGAATAGGGATATAAATGGGAAAGTGTTAATTATTAAAAAAACCGATTAAAAAAATTTACATGGTAGAAAAAGAGGAAACTTTGAATAACCAGTTTGGGGTAGCGAAGGAGATCTGGTCCATGCTAGTAATTAATATATGTAGTAAGAAAATTTTAAAGAAATGTCCTTGATATAACTAATCAGACACCCTTACAACGCCAGCTGTTTTTTTTACATCGTATATATTACACTCTAGACATAAAAAAAAATTTTTCATATAAAAAAACGAATAAGAAATCCTTACCGAACTGAGGCTACCTGAAGAAATGAAATCGCAAATTAGACGCTATGCAAAAGTAGAAAGCAAGAAATTAATTTTTGACGATTTTTTTCTTTATTTTATTTTATTTTCCTCAAACAAATTATGTTAAGGTTAGAAAATTTTTTAAGAAATCTAAGACGATTTTTAATATCAGCTTACAAATAATGCCCACATTCACAACTTGGAAACTGAAATGATAACTATTGTTTGAGGCACTAATGGCAAACTTTATTTATTAAACTTTAAATACATAATAAATTTCTTTTAAAAAATGCTTAATTATTAAATAATATTACATTATGGCGAAATTTTACTATTTAGCCATAAACATACATGTAAGTATATAAAGGTACTAACAAATTTTTTTATCTTGGGTTTTGGCAGCTCTACTATCATTCTGTGTGAATGTTAATGCACGTAAAAAGAAGCATGTAAATAAATAGGAAAATAACAGCAAATGAAATTGCAGTATGAATTTCGTATTCAAATTTAGAAAACATTTTTTTAAACAATTTTTGATAATTTAAAAATTAATTCTAAATATGGGGATTTATTTGTAGTAACATTTTTATTAAAATCTCTGCTTATAAAAAAATGTATTATTCTTTCTGTAGGAAATTAACGATTCTCTATTTGTAGATTATTTCTAAAAATGTCTCTACTAATTGAAAATGAATAAATTTTTTTATTTAAATAAATTTTCGTATAAATTTCGAACATTTCTTTGCATTACTTTTGTTTTACTTTAAAAAAAATTTAGAAAGTTTTAAGATACATAAATTATTTATCTTTTAAAAGAAAAATTATAGATATATTTATTATATGTTCGTTAAGTTCTTCAGTTTCAAAGAATTTACCAAAGAATTCTAAGCAAACAAAAAAAGTTTTCAATTTTAATTATCATATCATACATAATTACAAGAAAGACATAATGAATATGTATAAAAGAAACAAAAAAAAAAAAATATATTAAAACTTATTTGTATCAAAGAATTTCTGAAAAAAGCACTAGGAAAACATAAATTTAAAATTTTTAAGATTTTTTATACAAAGACCTTAAATAAAAGAAAAAACTGGTTATTCAATGTTGAACATTAACAAAGTTTAAAATAATATATATTGAACAATGCCACAAAGTTTTTTTTTTTGTATTTTAAATGTAGAAAGCTTTTTTTGAACAAAACTACCTAAAAAAGTCAAGTTTAAAAGAAAAACCAAAAAAGACAGGTATTCTTTAATAACTTTTTGTAAATGTTTTAGAATGTCTGTCGCTAAGACAAAAAAATGTTATCACATAAAACAGAAAAATTCAAAAGGCAAAAACCAACAAAAAAAAAATCTATCTTAAAGGCTGGTATGTTCAAATGGCCATGTTAGGGAAATTAAATCAAAAACATGCAATTTAAACATTGGACTAACAACTAACTATAAACCCAGTTGTGGTTTTTGTTCGCCGTTTGCCTGTAATACTGTGCCACAACATTGCAGCAGTTGTTATTGGCCATAAACTTTATGACGAACGAAAAAAAAAACAGCCAAAATATCCGTCGATCGATAAATGTATACGAGTTATACATTTCAGGTTTGTATGATGAAATTTTCTTTCTTTTACTGTCCTAAAATGAGGTTTATCTGCTGCTCATGGCGCACCTTTTACGATTGACTTTTTGCGGTTCACACAGGCCAAAAGTTATTTTTCTAGAAATACATACAAAAACAAAGCTAACAAAGAACCTGTTTATTTGGTTTAAACTTTAGTTTCTTTTTTTTAATTTATTAATGTGTATTGCTCCCTCCACTGATTTGCCTCTTCCCCTAAGCCAGAATGTTTTTGTGTTTGGGTATAACACAAATTATTAACCCAAGCGTGACTTTTCTCTTACCACATACATTTTGCGTCTGCTTCAAATAATTTTAAAGTCCACCTCATCTTATGCGCCAGTTGCTGCAGTTTTCGTTCGTTTCTGTGTAAGTATTTAAATATGTATGTATGTATGTAGATATGGTTATAACTTTTTTGAAATGGTTTAAAGGCTAAGAAATGCAGTTATAGAGTGAAAAAAAATTATTTATACCAAAATTTTTTTTTTTCTAAAAATCCTAACAAGTTAACCGGGCTAATGTTCATTTTTATATTAAGAGTATATTGTACATGTATGCATGTATTTATCCCATATCGTCCCAGAGAATTTTTTTTAAGAACTTTTAGGTTTACATTCAAAGCTAACCTCTTACAATATCTAATTTTATAAAAAAAAACTAAGTTTTAATTTAAAAAAAAAAGAAAAAAGCATTTGAAAACGCATGAAATTTACTGTTCGAATAAAAGAACATTGGGATGATATGGGTTAACTTGTTTTTTTTTCCAAATTACCTATAGATTTTATTAATATATAAACGAATGAATTAAAGTAAAAAAAAAAAAAAATTATAAATTATTTTATTGTTTATTTGTCTGAACTATTTTAAGTCAGTCTATATTATGTTCATATGTATAAAAGAAAAAAATATTCACAGATATTGCCGAAGGAAAAAGGTTAAATGTAAGTGTACTTGCAGCTAACAAAATTCATATATTTTAAAACATACAAGACGAGAAAAAACAAGTTTTAAAAATTTACAAACTAAACGTAATATAAACTAACCTTTATCATCAATTATTACTAAAATTTTAAACTCTATTTCTATCACTGTATTTACTTAATTGTTTTTATCGTTCATTTGAAGTACCTGATGATTAATCTCTTGATGAGTTTAACTATGTTTTGTATTTTAAAAAATTTCTTCAATAATCTGCACGTCTTTAATATGCACAATTAGAAGCAAGCTAAGCTGCAGAAAGTTATTTCTTTACTTTTATATTTATTTAAAACCTCTATACCAGCATTTATATGTGCAACCCGGTGATGTTTAGGATTCTCTTTTTCAATGGTTCATGCATGCACCACAGTGAAAATCAAATTTCAAAATCTTATTAACCCTTTATTTTGTTTCGATTGGTTGAAACAAGATGAGGTTTTAAAAAGAAATATTAGAATTTTTGCAGAGACCACTTAAAGGCCGTTGGTTGTATCATATTAATTAAAAATTATTGTTCACGGTCAACACGTGCTCTAATAATTATTACGAAGTAAAATTTTAAAATATTACCACTTTTCGTAATTAATTTTTGATGACACAATAATTATAGTATTTCAACTTAAGGGATACCATTCAATGTAAAAGAAGACTAAGAAACTAAAATAAAAGTTCAAAAATAGGATTTTTTAATAAATTTTTAATGCTCGTAACCAACCTAAAAGATAACATGACACGCAAATTAGGTTTAAAATGTGTATGTAATGATTAAATGTTAAAATATTTTATAATCAAGGCACACCAAGAAATTTACAAACATATGTATGTTTGTATTAGGAATGGGCAAATGCAAAAAATATCGATATTTTTATTAATATCGATCTCGGTCGATATATGTATTGAGTTAAAAATAGCGATATTTCGATATTTCGTATTTTTGTGAATTCATAAAACACAGGAAAATTAAACTATATACGGTAAACTTATACATATGCAAATACAGTGGCGTGCAAAAGTGGTTACATCCCTACCAAAGACGTTGAAAAAACGAAATTAAATCCGGTATATTCTTTTGTTTAAAATATTTAGTATAACTTTGATAAAAAAAAAGAAAACAAAATTAAAGTTTTCAGCGTTATAACTATGTAAGGTAAATTTAAGATTTGGGCAATTTCGTGCAATTTCGTGCAATTAGTCAATGTATCCACTTTTGCACGTTTCGAAATAAAAAAAATTCCAATTTTTCGTCTAAAGCCCTATTATTTAATAATACCTTTAATGCGCCTTGGCATACTTTCAACCAAGGTCTCAACTCTCCGCCTTGGTTTATTTACCCTATCCGTTTAGACTTGGGACTAAAGTTCATTTTAATTAATTGAAGCCTTATTGTATTGCGCAAGCAGTTTATTTTAACAAAGCCCTTGAATTATTGATGGGATTGAAGTTTGGGCTTTGTGCTTGCCTTCTCATTTTTAGAAACTTTTAATTGGAGAGCTATTCCTTTACGGTTTTGACCGTATGCTTGGTATTTATATCCTGCTGAAATTCAAAGGTGGTATACTTTCTTCAATTTGTGAATTATCAAGCTTCCTCCGCCATATTTCATCGTTTCTTTCACTTGGTGGCTTTTAAAGTTTTATATTGGAAACGACAATTATTAGATTTATCTGACCATATGATCCGATTCCAATCCCTTTTTGTGCTCATTGCAAAATTTAAGACGTGCCCACACATATTTTTTTGAAATAGCTGCTTTACAACTGAGGTAAAACCAATTTTACGAAAAGCTGCCGATTCTGGTGTTTTTACCTGTTTCATGGACTATAAACATTTCATGGCCCCAGCATCCCCTTAAGTAAGCAAAGTTGGCAACGATCTTTTTGTTTCTAGCGTACTGATATTTCATCTATTTCTTACTTAAGGCACTTTTCGATGGCAAATTCCTTATGTTTTTGCAATTTTGCGTGCCTGGTCACTATTTGTTTTTCATTTTAACAATATGATATTCTATTAAATCGATTATGTTTATGATATTTTTTATGATTTTTATTTGAGATTGAATACTATTGCAAACAATTACAGTTCACTACTGAAATTGTTAGCTGCCTGTACAAAATTATTGTTTGTGATGTTATTCAAAACAACTCAAATAACGATAAATATTCAAATTGTTGTTGACACATTTATTAGTACTGAAAGTTTACAGGAACTTAAACGGGCAAAAGTGAATACATTGACTTTTCTCATTTTTGAGCGCAAAGTTTCTTTGATGAAGTTTTTAGAATAGGTTATACATTTCTTAGCTATATAGTCTAACCGTCTACACTTTCAAATACTCAATAACTTTGTAGCCTCATATGCTCGCCACTGTACATATTGGACCAGTATTTAACAGATATTGAGATAAGAAGCCCCCTCTGTTTTATGTGTTCGCCTGTCAAACAGGTACTGTCAGCTTTGCCGCTGAAACAAATCTTTCTGGAGACACCGAGGAAACCTGACAAAAAAAAACGATGACTTTAAAAAGAGCTGGCGTGATATGCTGGACACATACAACTTGACATGGGTAAGGCTTTGTTTATGGAAACATTATTCACACGATATATATAGTAGTATATGTATATATATAGTATAGCTGACGCTGAATGCAACCCAACATAAAAATATTTAATACTAATTATATACACATTGAGTTTGACAGTTAGGGGATGGAAAAAATCTTGTTGCTATAGACTTGCAAATATGTACCTTAAACGTCGCACCGTTGTTGTCAATACAGGCATTATAACGGTCTATTCGATAAACACGATATACATGTATCGATAGTTTTTTAAAAATATCGATATTTTTTGACCAACTTTGTTTGAATGTATAATTAATTACTAAATGTAACGATTTACTATTTAAATTCTAGCAACTGATTGGCCAAAAAACATTATTGCTGTCGAAAAAGTTTCCATTTAAATAATAGGAACTGACTGTAATATCAATTACACATTATTTTTTAAAAGACTTAAAAAAGTTTTATGTTAAGCAGTAATCTATTAAAATTGTAAATGGTATTGGTATTGTATATACTTAAAACGGTAACGTTACTGACTGACGACATGAATTTTAAATTGTGTGTTCCTCTTCCATTGTATAGATCCACTAAGAAGGGATTTTTGAAAATTCTTATATTAAGGGGTAAAAAACGGATAAAAAAGGGAAAAATCGGTAACCCTATAACTAAACTAAACAAGGTACAAACAAATTTTAAATGTATGTATTGTATTCTACTCAAAAAAAAGCGGACAGGTCTATGGCACTATTTTCAATTCAAGGGCCTAAGGAGTAAAAAAAGGGCAAAGTTGATATTTTGGTACTTTTGTGGAAGCCCTTGTATTTCCTAAACCAATAAACATAGAAATATAATTAAAATACCATAATTTACTTCTTGACAAAATATAAACACTTTTTCCGCTCTTTTTTTTCAATTCAAATGCAAAAGGACACAAATTGTACTTTTTTTTTTGACTTATAGGTATTAAGTAATTTTTTTTTTAATTTTGATATAATTCGTGGAAAGGTTTATATTTATCATATCACATTGATATTTAAAAATTGTGAATCTAGAATTGAAACTTTTTTGGTTTATAATTTTAATACGATTGCGGTAGCGAAGCACACCGGGTTTAAACTAGTTTCCTGTAAAAGTAACAAATTCAACCTATTATTTGTTCAGTTAAAATTTAAAGTCAGTACAACAAAGATGACCCTAGCAGAAGTACAGGGTACGAAATCCTTTCGTATACATTTCTTTTTATGGCGCGTTGTGGGATATTTACCGCCTAAAAACTATTGGCGGCATCTTTATGTGTTTTATTCGATTATCATGAATATTCTCATAACAATCGTTTTTCCGTTGCATTTAATGATTGGTCTATTTGAGAGTAAAAATAAATTTGAATTAATCAAAACTTTGGGCATGGCTATATCGTGTATGTTGTCTTCAATAAAAACCACTATTATTTGGTTAAAATTTAATAGTGTTCGTCACATATTCAAAATTATAAGAAAGCAAGATCAAAGGATTTCTATATCCAAAGATGAATCCCGCTACTATAAAACTGATGTACTTCGGCCGTTAGACAAAATTATGCAGTTTTTTATCTTTCTGTATGTGGCTGGGTCAATCACCTCCGAGTTGGGCGTTTTAACAACAGGAATTTTGGACACTTGGAATTTAATTTATCCCGCCTATTTTCCCTTCGATCCATTTGCCAACTACTGGTTATACGCCGCTGCCCATTGTTATCAACTTATCGGAGTATATTTTATAACTTTACAAGCTTTGGCGAATAATACATTTGCTGGCATGCAATTAGGCGTGCTAAGTGGTCAGTTACATCTCTTGGGTATGCGTGTGGCGAAAATTGGCCACGATAGCAAGAAAAGTAAAGAGGAAAACAATAGAGAGCTGTTGGAGTGTATACAAGATCACAAAGACTTGATGGAGTAAGTTGAAAGTTTTAAATCAAAAAAAATCTTAAAAAATATTTGAACATTTTTTTTCTCTTAAGATATCGTAGCAAATTGGAGGAAGTGGTTTCCCAGTACATGTTCTTTGAAATTGTTTTCATCAGCATCAATATTTGTCTGGTTCTTGTCTTTTTGATTCTCTTTACACGTAATCCTTTTACGTTAAGCTACTATTTTGTTTATTGGACTTGTTTGCTGGTCCAAATTCTGCCCGCCTGTTATTACGGCACCATTATAGGGTATGAATATCAAAATTTAACTCATGCTCTCTTCTCGTCAAATTGGATGGATCAGGACATAACATTTAAGAAAAATTTAAGAATTTTCGGCGAATTGACGATAAAGCCTTTTTTTGTTTTGGCCTGGTTGGTGCCCATTAATTTGGACTCATTTTTGTTTGTATGTAAAAATGCATATTCTCTTTTTGCTGTTATAATGAGAATCAAGGAATAAGGAGTAACCAAGAAAATTTGAAATTATAAACTGTTATGCAAAAGAAAGTTAAAGACGGAGTTTGTAAAAATATGTTTATGTATAATAAATGTTGTCACACTCGTATTAAAAAAAATATATTAAAAAACGTTGCCAAAACTTAATTCTGTTACTTTTGTAACGTCTCAAATATGGCGAAAAACGGGGGTTCTTTAAAATGTATGTTAAGTGATGTGATCGGAAAATTTTGAGGTCAGATTCGGATTTAGCGCAGCTCAAACTATTAGAAAAGTATACCCTTGTCTAAAGGTTAAAAAATTGTTGACCTGAGTTATTTTAAATAAAACCACGGGCTTAAATTTCTTTAGCTAAAGGATAGTTTAACGTCCACAAAATAAAGTCAAAAAACTTATTAGCTTTGTAGACTCATTTAAAAACGCTTTAAAGGTTCTTGACGGTAACCGAAGCCGCATGTAGCACCTTTAATAGTTTTTTATTTGTTTTTGTGTAATTTTGTAAAATTTAAATTGTCTAGAATTTTTTTCTACAATCCACAATTATTTTGGTGAATGTCAAAGAGTTTTTCAAATTTGAATCTGGCAAACATAGAGCAAACGCACAACTTCATAATGAGCATGCGAAGCATACTCGGTTTTTGCCGTCTCTTCATCTTGCGTGTACGAGAAAAGCAATCAACAACGTCATACGTGTTGTTAAGTAAGAGAACGATGAATACCTCACCTCAAACCTAAAAGCGGATATGGGTTTTGATGCCGTTTCAATAAGTATGCATGCTTATAGATCAAAGAAATAATGCGTCATGATTCAAGGGTACTTTCTTCATGAGTAGTCATTATAGATCTCTGTTCGTTAACCCCCTTCCATTATAACCTTTTATATAAGCCTTGCATTACGATGCAACCAACCTATATAGTTTTGCTTGCGTAACCGAACAGGATATTATTTATTGGACTGCTTGAAACGGAATAGGGTTGTCAAAAGGAAAAGCAAAAATAACTATTCTCTGTTTGCTCTAATAGTTAATATAAGGGGTATTCGTTTAATCGCTTAAGTGTCTCTTATACCTTTAAAACTTAAAATTGTATATTAAAGTTTACCAGTTTAAGAGGTATAAGAGGCATTTAAGCGATTGAACGAATACCCCTATAAAGTAATACCTGAAAATTTTTAATTTTTCTTAATTAATTTATGATGACACAATAATTATAGTATTTTGACTTAAGGGATACCGTTAAATATAAAAGAAGACTAAGAAACTAAAGTTAGTTTTTAATAAATTGTTAATGCTTTTAATCAACCAAAAAGATAACATGACACAGGTTAAAAACGCTAAAATATTTTATAACCAAATAGCACCAAGAAATTTACACACATACATTCATACAAAAGTATGTACAATTACTAAATGTTGCGATTAAGTATTCAAATGCAAGCAATTGCTTGCCCAAAAGAAATAAATGCTGTCGAAAAAGTTTTTTGTTCCACCTCATTTTTTAAAACCTTCAACAAAAGTTTTATGTTAAGCAATAATAATAATAATAATATACGAATTCAATTGAAACCAAATAAAATATTATTATTTCCTTAATCAATTGTTTAGTCTAAATTAAAAATCAGTAAAGCAAAGATGACCATAACAGAAATTCCATCACAGCCAGTTTTACAGGGTGAGAACTCATTTCATCTTTATTTCTTTTTATAGCGCATTTTGGAATATTTACCGTCTAAAAACTATTGGAACCTCTATGTATTTTATTCGATTTCCGTTAATATTTTCATAACTATTTATTATCTGTTGCATTTGATAGTAAGACCAAATTTGATCTAATAAAAACTACAGGCGCTACCATATCCTGTCTGTTTAGTTTCATAAAAACCATTATTATTTGGTTTAAATTCAAAAATATTCGTCACATATTTAATATAAAAAAACAGTAAGATCGAAGGATATCTACATCCAAAGATGAATCCAGCTACTATAAAACTGTTATATTTCCGTCGCTACACAAAATTATGCAGATATTTTGATGTGGCTGTGGCATGCTAGTATGCATTTGTCCTTGTTAAGTGGTCAGTTACATCTCTTGGGTATGCGTGTGGCGAAAATTGGCCATGGCAGCAGGAAAAGTAAAGAGGAAAACAACCGAGAGCTGTTACAATGTATACAAGATCACAAAGACTTGATGGAGTAAGTTAAAAGATTTTAAATTTAAAAAAAAATCTTAAAAAATTGTTGACCATTTTTTTTAATCCTAAAATATCGTGGCAAATTGGAGGAAGTAGTTTTCAAGTAAATGTTCTTTGAAATTCTTTTCATCAGCATCAATATGTGTGTGGTTCTTGTGTTTTTAATTCTCTTTGCTCGTGATCCTTTTACGCGAATCTACTATTTTATTTGTTTGTTGATCCAAATTCTGCCCGCCTGTTATTATGGCACACTTTTGGGTTGTGAATTTCAAAATTTAGCTTATGCTCTTTTCTCGTCAAATTAGATGGATCAGGACATAACATTTAAGAAAAATTTAAGAATTTTCGCAGAACAAACGAAGAAGCCTCTTTATTTTATGGTCTGGTTCATATGGTGCATATTCACTCTTTGCTGTTAAAATTAGTATCAAGGAATAAGAAGTAATTTTAAACTGTTACGCAAAAGAAAGTTAATGACGGAATTTGTAAAAAATATTTTTGTTAATAAAAAATTACAAAACAAATTAATACACAAAAAATTGTTAATAATTAACAGTTAACCTGTGATCTCTAAAGGTGATTTTGATAAAACTAGCGATATTTTGCTAAATTGCATAATATAGCTTTATTTTTCAGCAAAAACTTGGTAATGAATTGCTGCATTACTTAGAAGTTATCAAATAATGACTTATTTATTATCTGTTATATACGTAATTATTATACCCTTCACCACAGGTGACAAGGGTATATACTTATAAGTTTGTCATTCCGTTTGTAATTTCTACAATATACATTTCCGACCCCAAAAAGTATATATATGTATATGTGTATCTGTCGGTCTGTTGAAATCAACTTTTTTCAGCCCCCCGATGTCGGAAATGTTATTGGTATCAAACAAACAAAAATTTCCCCGAGATTATTGCTATTAAAAATCAGAAAAATACGACAATTAACGAGATATAAGCAAAAAAAATTTTTTTTACACAAAACTTATTATTTTTGTGTGTAAGACCTGTCTTTGGGAAATTTCAAAAGAAAAAAAAAATTCAAGATATAGGCAAAAAAAGCACAATAATCTTCAAATATAGTCCCACTTTATTGCCTATTGGTTTATTTAAGCGAAAAATCACCAGTAATACTCATATAAGAGGGCGTGAAATATTTCATACAAATCAGAAACAATTTTAGAAAAAGAGTTTTATGACTTCAACATTTAAGGCCTCAAAATATTGTACGATTAACTCTTATACCGTTTTCTTCAGTGGGAGGGAGTGGGTGGGCTGACTTTATGCCTTATTTATTGTAATAATGTTAACTATATTTGACGAAAAATATTATAGGATCGTTTGAGGGACATTGTACCACCAATATAAGTTAATTTAATGGCATATTGGAGGAGCTGTAAAACTTATAGTTTTTAAACTTATATAGAGTTACTTACGACATGAGTTGACTTATTTGGTAAATAATTGGGCAGGATTTTTTTAGTTCCTATGAAATAAAAATTAATTTAATGAAAAATCTGCAGATCTATACAAATTTAAATCATTAAATTTATTATGAATTACAGAAAAAAGACAGGATTTTTTTATGGGATAAGTTGTAGCAACTATGTTCTTTAAACTTCCTTTTGTTTATCCTACTTAGATGAAGGTGATTATCACAAACTTAATATACATACGTAAGTATATTATCATACACCAGTTAGGGATAAAAAATTGGAAATTTAATTGGTAGAAGGATCGTTTAATTGTCTGCTACCCCGGACTACGCCAGGTACGAACAGCTTGTTATAATTATTTAAAAAATTTGCAACCTGAACAAGATTTTACGCCAACCATAAGTTAAAAATGTCTGACCGGCATTTTAAAATTTTAGCAAAGTATAACGAAACAAAAAAATATACAAAAATAAAAAAATACGTAAAAAAAGTTAAAACAATAAAAACCAGTTGTCTTTGAAATTAAATGATGTGTAAGCAAAACATTTTTTATGATACCAAATAATGTGTTAGCAAACAATTTGATAAAAATAATTTAGTACTTTTTTTTTTATGACGAACCACTGTTTTCCTAGAAAGTTACAAAAGTGTTAAACACAGATAGCGTTTATTTTATGTTTGCAAACATGGACGCCAAATATTTTGAATATTTTCCTAAGATTTCACAAACAAATTTACTTTTTAACTTACGCTAATATTCGCTCACGTGTGTGAAAAAAATTAGTCAAAATCACGCAAAAACACTGATTACAGGTAATCAGGAAAACAAAATATTTAAGGTTTTCTAAAATGTTTTAATTTATTTTCGTGCTTTCAATGTAACTAATTATATTTGTTTATTGTGAATTAAATCACGGTAAAAATCTACTTGAAATGAATATTTATCACTATCAAGGTTTTTATGTAACTATACCAAAATGTGCCAGCTTAAAATTTACTAAAATTGCATAAAAATCAAATTTAGGTTTCGGATAATTTTGTTCAATAAAAAAAATTAAATTATAGAAAAGCTAATCAAAAATAACTTTTAAACAAAGTTTTAAAAATATGATAAATAGGAGCAAGTAAGTAATTTATAGTCAATTAAGCCTGACCATATTATACCCTACACCAAAAATAAAAAAAATATAAAAAAATAATAAGCCCAAGTTCGCATTTTCATATTTTAAACGATAATATGAGGGCATAGCTAATATCCCAGCGGGAGGCGAAATTTTGAGGGCATTCATTAATAAGGCCTTTTGTAAGACCTGCCTAGACATATTTTTTAGATCCAGTACTTGTGGTCGTTTGCCTTCTATTCCCATCTACATAGGTTGTATACATACATTTTATGCCGTTTTACGTTTGTAGCAACAAAACTGTTACAAAAAATCTCAATTCAAATTAAAAACATTAAAAAAGAATTCAAAAAGTCTGTTGAAGAAGGCTTCTAATCAGACCTGCTGAAGAAGGGAACGCAAAAGGCCTTGGCTGGCTAGGACATCGTGCGTAAAAAATATCATCTTTACCTTAACGAAAAACTAACTTCTAGGGTTAACACATTTTTTTAAATTTTGTTAAAACAAATGGTTGGATTTTTTTATTTTTTTTTAATCTAAAATTGAGGAGGTCCATAACAAAACGCAAAAATTCCACTTTTTTAATTTTTTGTATTTTTGGTTAAAAACACATACACAGAAAGACCGTAAGCCGGATAAGTCAACTTCTGTTAAAACATAATTTTATTAAGCTAAAAACTAATTTAGCTGACCTTTTAACCTTAATACATGTATATACATACATATGTATGTATGTATGTCATGCAAATGATTTTAATTATTTTTCTTAAAAACCTAAAGCTAACAAATATTTTCTTTTTTAAGAAAAAACAAGTAAGAGCGCTATATTTGACTGTGCTAAATCTTATATACCCTTCACTACGTGTATTTACGTTAAAAAAAAAAAATTTTTTTTGCCGATATCTTGAAAAAAAAAATTTTTCTTATATCTCGAAAATTTTTTTTTTTTTATTTCTCAAAAGGCATGTCTAATTTCTGATTGTTTGATAGCAATAACGCGTTATTACAACATCGGGGGGCTAAGAAAACTTGATTTCAACAGATGGTAGTCGTCTTTTTTGGCTTATATCTTGGTCAGTTATTAAGCGATTTTAGTGGATTTCAATAGCAAACATCTCAGGAGAATTTCTGATTGTTTGATACCAATAACGTGTCTGTACGACATCGGCGGGCTAAGAAAACTTGATTTCAACAGACGGACGGACAGACAGACAGACAGACGGACATGGCTCAATCGACTTCCCTATCTATAAGGATTCAGAATTTATATACTTTATGGGGTCGCAAATGCATATTGTAGAAATTACTAACGGAATGACAAACTTATATATACCCTTATCACCTCTGGTGAAGGGTATAATTATACCTGTACAAAACCCAAAGTAATATACTATAAGAAAAGATAAACCGTTATAAAATTTTATACATAAGTATATGTATGCATGTTCTATTCTTTTAAAAAAATTACTAAACTTAAATATATTTACATACATACATACATATTTCGTAATGACGTTAAAAAGTTCTAAGCAAAATACATACGTCAAAGTCTGTTTCATTTAATAGTTATTTGATATGAAAACGTAATAATAAATAAAGCTAAGAAGACAAACATCACGTTAGTATAAAACACAATATTTTTTATAGTTTTTTAACGTCTTTCTTTTCTTACAAAGACAAGTCTAACAAAGGGGTCAGTTGACATAACAATCACCTCCACCCATCAGTACTTTTCAATTCAAAAAAGTTTTTAAAAAAAGTAAAATTGTTTACGATCTTTTTATATTGTTGGTCAGTTAATGTAATAATAATAATAGTATGAACAAAGTACAGTATTTATGTACATACATATGTATGTATGTATGTATGTAAATAAATACATACATACTTATGTATAAATGTAAATGTTTGATGATGGTCGTGCACTGATGACTCTTTATATGGGTGTAGAATGTGACAATAATAAATGTAATATTAAACAAACACATAAAAAAATAAAATAAAATAAAGTTTACACATGAAAATATTGTAGATGTAAAATTATTCTCTACACGAAAAGCAGAAAGGTACTTTTAAATCGGTGTATATTTACCCGTATTGTACCGTACTTTAACCGTATTGTACCTTTAACTATTCAACATATTGTAAATTTTTGCTGTACATATGTACATATGTATGTATGTTTTTAAAGAAAAAATGAAAGATTTCCCAACAAAGAATTTTTAAAACAGTAATTAACTTGTGAAAATAATATCAAAAAACTAGAATAATGTACAAATTTCCAAAATTTAATGCAAATATAAATTTCTATAAAAAAGTTTTTTTTAAGAGAAACAAAAAATATTATCAATAGTTTTTCAAAAATATAAAGATTTTATTTTAAATAATCCAAAAATTTGAGATTCAACAAAAATAAAAAAGAAAACTTGTATTAATATTGATTTAATTAAAATTAATATTGTAACTTTAGTATTTCAAACAATTTGGCAGTGCTGGTGTTGATGGCTTTTGACTTTTATAAAATAATTGAAACGTTGACTGACTTATAATGTCCATATTCGCAATAAAAATTAATCACAAATAATTCTATATACCTATATTCTATATATTGTGGTGTAGGGTATGATATGATTGGACTTGACCGGCTTATTTGTTTTTATTTTCTTTATTTTGTTGTTGTGCAATGAGTTTAAAATTACGTTACATGCACGTAATTATTTTATTATCACAGATACATATTTGTTTTGTCATTTTCTCTACTCTCTACTGTAAAATAATTTATGGTTGAAGATTTTTATACAAATGTATGAATGTATGTACATATGTTTATATACTGTGCGTTATAACGGAAATTGTAATTATACGCAGTTGCTCAATGATCTGGGTTTCATTTTTTCATTCATATTCATTTGCTGATTAATTAATTTTTTCTTGGCCATTGTTTTGCTAGGGCCAAATTCTCGCATTCGATAGCGATCAAAATTTACTCGAACGTGCGAGTTTTCTCTGCTTTAGATTAGGAATTCTTATCAACATTGTTTGATTTCGATTGCTATCGAATGCGAGAATTTTGCCCATATCATAATTTTCATAATTTGCATTTTTAATGCTAAAAATATGTGTATGTACATACATAAGTCAAAAAATTTTTTTTGTTTCCGTTAAAAGTTTTCATTCTAAAATAAGGCCGAAAATATATTTAAGATTACATCATATTCCTTTTTATAGATTTTCTTAACTTTCATTATTACTGTATACATATGTATATTATTCTATAGGATATTAACTTTTATTTTAATCACACATATACATACATATATACCTACTTAGGCATTTCCATTACCCATAAGTTTCTGTATTTTTTTTTTGCAAGTACAGAAGAGCAGAAACTAAAGTTTTAATTTTTCTATAAAATAAAGATATTTTGAGACATTTTTTACAAAAACAAAAATTTTTTACAATATAGGTATTTATAGAAAAAAATTACAGCGCATTTTTTACTCATTACTGGATAAATTCTCAAAACATTATGGTCCAATTTATATGAGAAATTTTAATTCATGAATTTTTTTGTTATTTCTTTAAAAATAACTTTTAAAAACCTCCTACATGGTGATTAAAAATTCATGGATATTATTATTTTAGGGTTGATTTTTAAAACGTTCAATCGCTTAGCCTTTATATATATGTATATACAAATATTTAAAAATATTTAGATTTAATTTATACCTATAATATTTATATAAATTAAATATAATAATATTTTAGTTTCGAAAGACACCATAAAATATTAAAATATAATACATAAATTAAAAACAATATACGATTGAAAGCAGCTCTTTTCACGTGTAAATACGAAATAAAATAAAAAATAATAAGAAAAATACAAATGAGCATAAAAGGAACACAAAAAAAATGACAAAAACAGAAATCGTGATGTTTTTTCTACACATCTTTCTTCTCTACCCCGCTCAAAAACAAAAAAAAAAAAAACATCATGAATTTTATTCAGGAATATAATTCATCATCTAAATTGGGTCTATGTTGTTAAAACATTTACAAACTAAAAATTTTACAATAATATTTGTATAAAACTAACCGATTAACAAGTACCAAATGCGATATTAACTCCACCAATATTTATCGCGTTTTTGTTTTATTTTTTGTTTTTAGTTTTCCCTATTTCACCGCTCATTCTAGTCTACAGTGCGGCACACAAATGTAGGTTAATGCTGTTTAGAGTTAAGGTTTTATTTGAGAGCATGTGTATGTATGTATATATGAAATGTCCTTTTATATTAAGGACGTGATGTCGTGTTGATTTCTTTTGTTCTTTGTACTCATACAGGTTATTATCCTTTTTTTTGAATGACAAACATTGATTAAACGTGTTTGAAAAAAAAATGTTAATTAACATTTGCAAATTGTCTGGTTATACATATTTCCAGGAACAAAAGAATCACAAATGATTGCCATTTAATGGGCAATGAATTTAAGCAGAAAAAAAACAATAATTGAAATAATTAATTTTAATTGTGGCATAAAAATGTCAGTTCAGGTCAAAGTTTTTAATGATAAATTTAAGTTAGGAAACAAATTGGCAGGAAATTTAATTTAGAGAAATCAAATTTAAATAAATTTATAAACTTTTTAATATACCTACATACTAGATACACATTGATAAATATTTAAGGAAGAAATCTGCAGTACGCAGTTTTAAAATTGTTTAGGTTAAAAATCATATTTAATAAAACAACATAAAAAATGCTTTCGCAAATCAAAAAATTTTTTTAAACAACTTTAGTAGCGATTCAGCTGTTTTTTGTTTATTTATATTTTTTTGTTCTTTAAATAATTTCAACAACTTAATTTAGTTAACTTTTTCAAGGCATATACAACATACATATTTGCTTTTATTTGGCCTTTATTTAATTTTTGAATGGTTTGATATTTTATCAGATGGAAATAAACTTAAAATAGCAAATTTTAAATAAATGATATAAAAATGGCAAATAGTAATGTCGTGTTAATGAATACCCTTAATGTAACGCTTAGGCATAAGGTAGCGTGGCCGAGCGGTCTAAGGCGCTGGTTTAAGGCACCAGTCTCCTCGGAGGCGTGGGTTCGAATCCCACCGCTGCCACAGTATTTTTTTTTATTTTATTTTGCAGATACAAGTGACAAATTTTTTTTTTAATTTATTATTGCTTAATATAATGGGTAAGCTATGTATGTATTGAAGAAAATTAATAAATAAAAAAGAGCTTATTTGTGCAAAAATGTCCATGATATTTCTCTCAACCCAAAGTGTTTCGTAATTTAAATTTATTTATTTAAACCTTGAGTTCTTTTTTTTTTATTATTGTTCACTAGTAAAGTAGGTGAGGTGAATTGAATCTTTTATCACAAATGCAAAAAATACATTTTTTTTTTTCTCTAAATTATTTATGAATCCACTTTCTTAAGGCCAGTGTGCAGTTTTGCCTAAAATTTAGGTTTGAAATTTTTCTTTTTTAACGAAAAATAACCATATATTGTAGATTTCGTTGAACATTTTATTAAAAAATATATATATATACATATGATGAGTAAGGAAAAAATAATAGCAATAATAAAAAAGTTACCAACTACATAAAAATTGCGAAATATGTATGAAAAATTCCTTGACCAAACATTTATATTATTATTATTTTTTTTTTTGTTTCAGTTGCCGAAAAGTTCCGAAAACTTTTAATTTTTGCTGTGCAAGCGGAAAGTTACTTGATAATTTTCAAACTACTTTTTATGTCAACATTAAATTCTGGCAAAACTGGTAATAAAAAATTATTGCTGATATTTTTGTTTAATTAAGCACTTTTTTTTAATATTTTTTTGTTCGTTTCAATTATTTTTGACATTATTTCGTTTGTTTAACAAAAAGCCCAAAACATTGAATACGTGATTTTTTCTGTTTATTTACAATGTGCGCAATGATTTATTGACGTTTTAATTAAAACTCCAAAAATGTTGTGACGCAATCTTAAAATGTTAAAAACTAGAACTCAAAAACTCTTAAGAGTTATATTTTGAAGTTTAATTTTTAATTCAAAAACTCATTCTTAGATTGTTGTCAATTAAATTGTAGCACCAACTCTAAATATTAGGGGTATTTGTTTAATCGCTTAAATGTCTCTTATACCTCTTAAACTTTTATATAATATTTAAAGTTTAAAAGGTATTAGAGGCATTTAAGCGATTAAACGAATACCCCTATTATTTATATTATAAAAAATTTACCAGTTTACTTTTTATGTCAACAATAGGAATATTTAATAATTTATTTCAATTCAAAGTTTAATGTTTATTTTAAATTTGTTAAGAAATTATTAAACAAGACATTTCTTAAGAATACCAATGAACAGTTTAAATAAGTGTCGAATACACGTACATACATACATACATTCGTATCACCTCCACATGTGTATTCATAAATAGAATTTAAACACAGAAACAAGCTTTACAAGAACCAAGGCAACGTGTTTTGAATTTGCATTGGAGTCTTTTGTTTAGAATATTTTTAATTTTTGTGCTTTACTTGGCATGTGGCATTGTGATACTAAAATTAATAATCTGATATTAATATAAGAGAATAGAAAAGTATTTAAAAATATTTGAAAATAATTCTTTTATTTTCATTCATCACCGATAAATTAAAGCAAAATGTTTAATGCTTTTAAAAAAAAAAACTAATATCAAATAGAATTCCATTAAGAATGAAATTAAAATATTAACGTTTTAATTGGAAAATTTTTCAAAATGCTTTTTATTAATAAACACTAGTTTAAAACAATTCTCAACAAAAAACAGTTTTTTTCAAACTATTTGAACATCAATAAATAAAAAAATAAAAATAAAAAATCTTACATAAAAGGCAACCTGGAAAACAAATCTTTCAGCAATACTTCCGTCATAATTATTGTTCATATGAATGTATTGAGTTTCTTGAGTTTATTTTGATTTTTTAATCTTATTTTAAGTCCCACAAAAATTTTATTTCATTTTAAGATTAATGTAGTTACTATTTCATTGTCTTAACAAGTAGTAGTATTCACATGTGAAAAAATATTTCGCTATGACTGACTGAATTTCTTTTACTCTTTCTTTTTATTATATAATTTTCTCATTTTTAAAATTCCATTGTATTAAATTGAAAATTTTACAGGAAATTCCACCTGTTTTTCGGGGATATTGCGTGTATAAAATGTTGGAAAATCTTTAAAACATAAACAAACAATTTAATTGTGCTCATCCAGGTGGCACCAAAAATCACAGTGATGCATTTAGTGTTAAAAATGATTTGAGATTATATTTTAAATTTGAACCTATTTATTGTATGTATTTAAATTGCACACAGTGAAAATGTTCACGGTTAATTTGTGTTTAAAAGTTTAAACAATAGATTGGTGAAAATAGTTTTCCCAAATGCAAATATTCGTGAGAAATTAATTTAATTACGTTTTATTTTTTTATATACATACATATGTACCTAAAACACATACATTAAAGTTATTTTATTTTAATATCAAGTGTTAGGTAAAAACTAACAAGTAATTCGTTTTGTTGCTTGCAAGCAAGCTATTTATTTCAAGGCTTCATCAATTTAAAAGGCAACCTTATGAAGTTTTTTTTTATGTTGCCCTTGTTCTGCCTTCACTATCTAAAATAGCTTTTAATTAGATAAAGTATTGATCATAATAGAGATCTATCAATGTTAATACATTTAAGGACATTATAATAAATGAATTAAGTGAATATCATGCCACCCACAAGGTATACGGGTATATCTAATACACGAATGAAAAATGTATTCTTAATAAAATTCCTATAATTTTATTATGTTTTTATTATCTATTTTGCTTAATGTATTTACTGTAATAGATCTTCAAAAGACCTTTAATGTCAAATTTTATATTAATAGGTACCTATATAAGAAAATTAAGCGCAAATTCCTTTGGGCTTTATAATTTTAATAAAAATAAAAAAAAACTTAAACGAAGTTTAATCTATAAATAAAGTTTGTTATTTATGAATATACTTATAAAATAAAGTTTACCAATTCTGTGACTCACCTTAATACGCGGGTCCAGCTCGCTGTCTTCAGCTGACATTTTGGCATATGAATTTAGTTACAGACTTTCGAAATTAATATTTTACGCCAACAAAAAACATCAATATATTTTCTCCCCTTAAATCTTACAAATTAAAATATTGGCGATGTCGTAGCTTAGTACCTTTTATGTATTTTTTTTACCCCGTTTGATATTTTCTGCTATTTTGTTGTAGATTTCTTTTATACCAATAACACTGTTTGTATGTAGCTAATGCATGTCACTCAACACTCAGGCATAAAAAAATACCAAGAGTTTTATCATCATTAATCAACTCTTGATTTTACTGTAGTTTATTTTGATCTGCAAGGATTTTTTGCAAATTTGATAAACTAAACTTACTGTTAATAGCTTTTTTGGTTTTTTTAATACAAAATTTAGATTATTTAATTATTTCTTATTTATTTGACATTTGTATTTGTAGGTGGAAGAGAATTTTTATTTTTTTCGTTGTTTTCTTATGCAAAATAGAAACACTGCTGATGATTTTCACTAATAATTATATAACTTTTATCGTACAATTTTTAAAAACCATAATTTAGATACATTTTTTTAATTGGAAGCTTGCTTTAAGGATTTTCTTGTAGCCAAATTAATACGATTTGTTTTTTTTTCATTTTACAATAAAGGTTTTCTTCCAATAATAAGAAAAATACGACGAACAACAAAACGCTACAGCGCTGCTCGAATCACGAACAAGAACTAATGTCAAATGTGTACTCGGTTTTGTTAAGTAGTTGGTATTATTGGTATTTACGTACAAAAAAGGTATGTAAAGTAGTTGGTATTTTGCCAGGCGTGGAAAGCCTATATAATGAAATAGTACTAAATAAAACTGTTTGAATGTGTGTCCTTTTTCTTTGTGTTCTTTTTAAATAAATATGCTGTCATTAATTTAAATTTTACTTTTAAAAAGTTAAGGCTTTACCAAAAAAGATAAATTTTTATAGTTTAAATGGAACCTTTATTCTTATATTATTATATATGCATATTTTAACTATGATTTTTACCCAAAGCCATTTCAGAGCTGTTGTTATTTAGAATACTTAACGATAAGGCAGTCTTCTCGATAGCAGTACGCAAGGCCGAATATAGGTAAAGAAATGCGAACAAATATGTTGCAAAAATATTCATGTTTTTTTTTTGCAACAACAAAAAAATTATTTTTTATATATCTTTTACAGATTTGATTTAAATAAAAATACCACAAAATATTAATTTTATTTATTTTTGTATATAAATTTTAATTAAATGGAATAACACTTACATAATCTTTTATTTTTTTTAGTTTTGTTATTTTTTTACTTATCAGAGCTTTTTTTTGATTTATTTATTAAAAATGAGTTAAAAATAAATTTTTCAAAATAACTTAAACATATTTATAAAATAATTACTTTTAATAAAAATTGAAAAAGGCATGATTAAAAAAATTCAGGAAAAAGTCCTTTTAAATTGAATTAAAAAAAAAATTAAATAAAAGCTAAAAGCTGCACCATTTTAAACATTCATAGAAAATTATACAATAATTACAAAAACCAAACATTTAAAAAAAAAAATTAATACATATAGAAATAAAAAATTTCAAGTTTAACATTGTAAAACTTTTTCTAAAGAACAATAAAAACACAAAATAATATTTGTAATAAAAATAAAACACTATTTTACATAAAAAGTTGCATATACATATGTACATGCATATATATATATATATATATATATATATATATATATATATATATATATACATATATTATGTACTTATGTATATGCTTTCCTTTTTAATATTTTTAAAATAAATTTTCACAATATAACTTAACTCACTTGAAATAGTGTCATCGAATTTTTATCTTCAATGTTTAGTTTTATTTTATGTAAATTTTTTTTGTCTTTATCAAAGATGTTTCTTTAGGTGTATAATATATAAATAATTTGCAATTATTTAGTTATATTATTTATACTAATTATAAATGCTTATTAAATATTTTTTATTTTACGTAAGTATAAATGTGCTAGAAAGTCTACAAAATTTTGAATATTTCTTACACATTTCATATTTTTTTACTTTTATATTTAAATCCCTCACAATTAATTTGTTTTTTTTTATTATATAATTTATTTATGATTTTTTTTTGTTATGTTAACATGTTGTTTTATTTGAAAACGTACAAAAAGTATACTTTTAAAAAGCTTTCCTTTTTATGTATGATTAAATTTTAAACTTTTACTTATTCTTAAAATGTATATAAATTTAGATTTTTATTGATATTTCTATGTTTTTATTTTCTATTATACTTAAATTTAAGGATTATTTTTATTATTTTGTTTAAGATGATAAAGTTTTGGAAAAAGGCATTTACTCCTCCAGTATTTTTTTATAAGACGATTTGCTTTTTTTAGATTGTAGGCTTTAAGGTCGAATAAACAAAAGCTTTTTATTGATAAGGACAATAATTTTTGGAAAAAAAAGAATATGTTTTATTTCCTTTAAAAAAAATGTAGTTTTAATTGAAGGAAGTTGTTGATTACATTGGCATCACTGTAAGAAAAAACTGTTAAATGCAGTTTACAGATGATAATAATAATATGTATGATAGACTTAACAATGGTGTTAAACTTTGTTTACATTTGGAAACAATGGAACAGAGTCGTTTTTGCATATACATACACATATACAGCAAAACAAAATTTTATCAACATTTTTTGTTGTTTTCTTTGAAATTTATGAAAAAATCTTCTTTTCTTTTTTATTTGTTAATAAATTTTCGTTAAAAGTGGTTTGTTTTTTGGGAAAATTGTGAAACTGTTCTCTATCTATGTATAAGTCTCTGCAAATAACTGATTTATTTTCACAAAATTTTTTAATTAAACTCCCCTGTTCTGTATTTCGGGTAAAATTAAAACATAAAAAAAAAATATTCATACCAGCAATATTTTGACAATTTTGATTGTTTTAGTTTCTCTCGAAATACGGTAAGAGACAAATTCTTCATTCACAGAAAACTTTAAATACATTTTTTATTTTTTAATTTTTAACCCATATAATTTTAAATTTAAAAACAAACCTAACAGAATGTTTAACAGCTTGCTTTTGGAATGTGTAAAAAGTCATTTTTGACAAAGAAATCTTGAAATTTTAAAGCCCTTGTTTATTACGCCCTATGGCCTATGGTGTTTTATTCTCTTAATTTTAGAAGGTTTATGATAAATTTTTCAGTTTTATAAAAAAGTTCTATACTTATTACTTAATCATATGCTCTATATGGATGTGTAATAAACAATAAATTACAAATCATCTTAAAAAACAAATATTTAATAAAAATAATCATATCATTATATTAAGTTTTCAACAAATATTAGAAATTTTTAATATATAGCGCTACCCACACTTACATTATATTACATATAACTAAACTGTATTTTTATATGTAAATTTTTTATATATACTACAGATATACATACATATGTATATGTACATATGTATGTAATAATGTTTAATATTTTATAACTATTCCTCATATTAATCGGTTCGGTTTTTGTATATATATTGTTAGATTAGGAAGAAAGAGAGAGTGAGAGAGAGAGAGAGAATTTAGTATGGAGTGGGATTTTTAAGTGTAGCACCTGTTTTTTTGCAATGAGAAAAAATTCAATTTGATTCTTATTTTATTTTTCTTCTTCTTCTTCCTTCTTCTTTTTTATTACTCAAACACCGACCTATTCACTGTCTATATTTAAACCTACACGTTTCTCCTCCTCTAACATGGCGTCTAATTCATCGGTGAGATTTGCTAACATATTACCAATGTCATTAAGCACATTTACGGAAACTTTTTTGCCACAAGCAACTGTAACTCCCGCGCTGGCAGACGCTATGGCACTTGTATCTTTAGCATTATCAACTGCAGCAGCTGAAGCGACGGCGGCAATCACATTATCATCCATACCTAGACCAGCCAATGAGGGTGCACTGTCGGCGGCATTAACGGGAGGATATTGTAAAGTGGGTGATCTTAGTAAAGATAAACCAGCACTACCACCGCTAGCGGTTGAACCAATACTTTCACTACGTATAAGGGAGGCATCATGTAGTGAGGAGGATGATTTAAGGGAATGGAACGAATGGGCAATATTAGCTATAGTATTTGTTGATGATGAGGACGATGAGGAAGATGAGGAATGTAAATGGCTGCCTGAAGTACTACCTTGAGATCCCGGGGCTCCACTATTAAGTTCTTGGCGATTAAGTAAACGTTGTTTGATTGTACCAGTATTTTCATTGGCGAATGGAATCGTATCGATAGAATCAATGCTGGAATTGGACTAAGAAAGTACAAAAATAAGAAAAATTAGTTCTTTGCTCTCTGAGATTTTCAAAAAGATAGATAAAACTGGCAGCAAATTCTTAATCCAAAAAAAAAAAAAATTGTTTTTCATAATTTAAAAAAAAACCTTCATTATTGTGTTTGAATTTTTTTTAATCAAATCTTTATTCTTAGAAAATGTTTATTAAGTCATCTTTATTAAATTCTCGAAATTAATATTATAAAAACTGATTATTAAATTATTAATATATAAACAGAAACCAACAAATGCCTCTGTTTTTTTAATACCTAAAACTTTGACCCACAAAACTAACTTGTTTAGCCCGAAACTAAATTTCATACAAGTGTTTTTAAAAATATTTTTTATTGCATTTTTGTTTTTAAATCAACATTGTATGTAATTTAAACTTTTAATAGATTCACATTAAAGAATTTTTGCTTCTTACCTTATTGTCATGAAATTTCTCACAGTGTATTTCGGCGGTTGTTTGCTGTATGGTGGCATAGTTGGCATAAATGGGCTGGGAAGCCTGTTGCTGCAAATAAGCGGCATGTGGATGCATTGTTGGACCACCCGGGCCCCCTGCGGCGGCACCATAATACATATTAGATGACATGCCGCCATGAGCAGCAACATTCGAAGGAATTATTTGAGAACCATCCTGGCTGAGAGTACGTGAATTACGTATACTACAGTGGCGACGTGGAGGTTCTGGAGCAATTTTTTTCGTAGCCATAGGACTTCCAGTTAAATAAGGCTGTAACAATGAAATATATTTATTTAGAAGATACGATTTATAAATAAAAATAAATGTCTCTTAACTAACATTAGTTAAACTGGTATTATCTAAAACATTGCCAGCACCTACATTACCAGCGCCCACACCTGTACTACCGGCTGGCACACTAGCTGTAGGTGGTCCTAAGCCACCAGCATGACAGATATATTCTGCAGCCGCTGCGGCATTCATATAATGATGATGTTCCAAAGTTGGCATGGTATTCAAAACAGCCCTTTGCAATATGCCACGTTGCTGACGTGGCAAAGTGCCACCGCCCTCCTCGTACATGAGTTCACGAGCGGCAGCATCATTGGTGGGTGTTATGTCACCATCATCGTAAGAACGACGCCAATTCTATGGAAGCACACATACAATGCATGGGGTTAGTGGTTAGTTTGAGTGAGTGAGACAAAATCACAACTTACCATTGTGGCTGGATTGCCTAACATGCGTTGTCCTGGACCTGTTGCCACATTACCAGCAACACCACCCGCCATTAGAGCAGCCTGTTGCAAATGCTGCTGTTGCTGTAAAGCCTGTTGATGCTGGTGCAGTTGTGCGGGATGGGCAAAGTGGCCATAATCGGTTGTGGTATAGTGGCTAAAAGTCAAATGGCTACGTGTGCTGTTATCGTGTATATCCTCCAGTGATTCTAAACTTTTGCCACGAGGTTGACGTACCTAATTTGAAAAAAAAAAAACATTAAAGAATTTATTAAAAAAATTTCACAGAACATCAAAAACTAAACTGGAAATTTATCGTTTCTTATAGAATTCCGACTGGTTTTAATAAAAAAAATCTAATAAGCCCCTTTACTTTCCTAGGGACTCAATTCAGCCGATTCTGTTATTTAAGTTTTTATTATGAAAATGTGTAGATAAAAAACTTTCGATTAATTTAATTTTTTTTTTCAAGCAAACAAAGAAAATTAAAAAGTAGGGTTATGAAATGAAACATTAAAATTTAAAATAATTTTAAAATAAAAGATAAATAATATAAACAACATTTTTTATTTATAGAAAATTTTAAATAATTTCTTAATTATAAATTTCTAAAAACTCTTTTGGTTTTGTGTCAAACATTTAAATAATATTCATATTTATTGAGAAGTTTTATGAATCTGTGACAAACTATTCTAACGATTATTCTATTTGATTTTTATAAATCATTTTTATTAAGCCATTATTATTACCTTAATTAAAACAACATCATTGCCGCTACAACATTCATGGTTACTACCAGTGCAGTAGTAAGCATCAATAGTGGGTGATGTATTGGCATAAATTTTCGAATCATCCCATGAAACACGTGTAGTGGGTAAATAAGTAGGGGTGGGTGGCAATTGTTGCCAGGGTTTGGTAAAAATCTAAATTAACAAATAAAAAATAAAAAAAATTAAGAAAAAAAAGTATTAAAAAATTAAAAGAAAATAAAAATAAATAAATAAGAGAAAACTTATTAAAGGTCTCTCCATTAATTTAAAAAAATAATTAAAAACCTAAAAAAATGTATTATTCCATTCGTATTGTGTATCGCGTGCAAGAAATTTTCATAGAATTGTTGTTATAAATAAGTAATAAAAACAATGCTATAACAATTTCAAACGTTTAAGTCAGGGGGAATTTATATCAGGTGGCATTAACAACCCAGCTAATGGCGAATTTAGGAATTTTTTATATGTGGCATATGGTAGCACCGTTTACGGGGAATTCGGCGATGCATATACATGCATATGTACCTGATGATTAGTTTTAGTTGCCTTCTTTTTTAACAACTGACAATGCAATAATTAAAACCTTTAAATTTAAACAAAATAATAGACTAAAAAAACCCAACTTTAAGCAAATTTTTAAATATGATTTAATATGTTAAGTTTTTTTTTTTATAAAACTCTTTATTAATTACTTTTGATATCAAAATTACCTGCTGATTGTATGGATTTGAACCACCGGGATTCCATTTTCCACTGATAATGTCTTTGACACGTTTTATGGCAAGTAGAATTTTCTTTTGATGTCCCAACTTAACAATACCAATATCTTCGAGATCCTCCCATGTCACTTGGGTAACATCACGAACTGTCTTATAATTTTGATCCAACAATGGTTGAATGTACTCTTCCAAACGTAATAGTTGCAGCCACTCTTCGATTGAACCCTGAAATGATAAAAAAAAATATTTAAAATTTTTATAACGATAAACATCATTTGGACTAAAAGCAATTATCGTTATCAATAAACAGTATTTAATTTTTATTTATGTATATGTATATGTACATACATATTTATGTACTCTTTCCACATATTTTTTTAACGTTTCAGAATATAATATTTCAGAATATATAATTAATCAAAATTGCTGTTCCAATTACACAGAACTATTGAAATAAAGCATTATATTACTTTTAAAAAATAAAAACAAATAAATAAATAACAATTTTTATATGGATATAGAGAATTCGCTATACACTCACTATACATACATCTGTTTAAATATGTAGAATTATTTTCTATAAAATTAAAATGATTAAAAAAAAATTTTTTTTTGGGCCAAACACTATTATAATTGTAAATTTTTTGTATTGGCATCTTTGTTCTTGTTGCTGTGGGAATGCCAGATAACTTTAATAAGATTAAATTTTAATGTTTTAAAACAAAAAACTTACAAACTTATCTCAAATACATTTCAAAGGCTATTTCGATTTTTATGAAAATAATAATATTTTAGTTAATTTTTATAACCATATATTAAATTTAAAAAAAAACTTTCAAATAACATTCATATAAAATTTAAATTCATTACACTGATGTCAGTAATTGTCTGCGGTTTGCGACAGACATTATTTATTACATTTTATAAAAGTAAAAAAAAAGAAAAAATTAAAACTATTTTTGACATATGATTAGATAGATGTGTTTTTACAATGTAATGTCATAACAAGTTAAAATATTATCAGATTAAAAAACACTTTTTATATTTGCTTGTTTCCAACCACACTCCCTTTTAGCGTCAGACATGCATATAGTTTTTGTTTACAGGGCTTTGGGAGGGAATATTTAAATATATTTTGGAAGATTTATGGTAAACGGCATAAAAATGAGGAGCTTAAAATGATCAGCTTCTCTAAGTGTACCCTGTTTATTGTTTACATAACTTTAATAATTCAATAGAAATTTTTTTATTGCGAGTTTATTGCTGCGGATTGTTTGTTTAATTGAAATGCCATTTTGACAATTTAATAATGTTTAAGATTTCCATTCAATATCTATATTAATTGCTAATGTTTTGGTTACAATTGAACTAGCTCAGGGACAATCTCCAACACAATTCATTAATATTTTTTTAACAGTTTTTGAATTGTTAAATAGTTAAAAGTGCTGTTGAAAGAGTAATTGAAATGTTTTCATTTTTGTATGTATGTATGTACATATGTATGTTGACATATGTTCTAAATATCAAAAGTGGCACAATTTTCTATTAAGAATTTATAAAAAAAGCCTAATAATAAATAACTATGAACTGAAAACTCTAAGATGAAACATTTAATGGTTTTTTTTATATTTTTTTATATAGAAAGTTTATAAAAATAACTTTAAGTGGTAGATTTAACACTATGTTTCATTTAAATGAATTTAAGTTTTTTTAAAACATGCTAAATGCCTCATAGCACCATTTCTATATATGTATGTAAATAAATTTGAAAAAATCAATAAATATCTAAACTACTGATTTTTTGATTGGATTTATTTTCAAATTCAAAATAACAACAAAAAGTCGTACTTTTTTATTAATTCAAGTATTGTTTATAAATTTTTTAATGGCACAAATTTTTTTAATACTTTTTAATTTTAATTTTAATGCTTACGAATATTAAACATGGGACTATTTTATTAAATAGAGTAATTAATAGGCGATATTATTATAATTATAATAAAAAAACGAGTCGCTATTTTACATTAAAAAACAATTTTCTATGTATAAATAGTTTTTTAAAGTTTTAATAGTTAAATTTTATACGTTATCAATTTATTCTATTCTTTGTTTAAACAAAAAATTACTGAATGTTTCAATTCTTAAAATTTGAAATTCATCTTCTGGCAACGCTCATAGAGCTCTAAATAAATATCAAGATAAGAAAATGTAATTATTTACTTGGTTTAGATAAAGAAAATTTTATTTAATTTTTATTTTCTACTAGCCAAGCCCGGCGCGCGTTGCTACGCCC